>JAQGCA010002466.1:0-13870 GCA_034698945.1 Protaphorura quadriocellata | reverse complement strand
AACCGGTTTTTCGGTTAACCGAAAACCGAAAAATAACCGGTTTTAAAACCGGTTTAAAAACCGGTTTAGAAGCCCTAAACGTGACGGATTTGTCTTTGAGTGCTTTAATTACTAATTAGTGAGTTAATCCCAAATACTGTAATATCAGAATTTGAAATACTCCGATGAGTTATATTGGAGCGATGTGACAATGGCAATTATGAATGGAGGTGGAATTCGTGGGTCTCTTGATGAGATTTCTTCCAAAGGTTAATATTTCTGAATATTTTCCCAGTTTTTTTAATATTTTTTAAAGAGTTTTACCGGATTATTTTCAGGTAGAATTACTTTGGAAGATATCCTCACGATTTTACCATTTCAAAATACAATCGATTTGATTGAAATCAAGGGAAAGTACATTAGAGAGGCATTTGAATTCAGTGTTGAAGGTTATGATCCGTATGGTTTTCACTTATCAGGAAAATTTCTTCAAGTATCAGGTAATTGTTTAACATCTTAATGAATTGGTACTGAAAATTGTAATTGAGCGGGGATGTGAATTATCATTCACTCCACCACACCACACCGGATTATCCGTACTTTTTGGCAACCCCAACTTGAATATTACTTATGGCATGGTTGTATGGGAGTGATACCCTATGCTATATATTAATTAATTACAGGAATTCGAGTAGTTTACGACGTCAGTAAACCGAACGGAAGTCGAGTGAAGAGGCTGGACGTGTTGTGTAGTAATTGCCGCATTCCAAAATATGTCCCCTTAAATGACACGGAAGTTTACAAACTAGCTATTCCTACTTTTACGGCAACTGGAGGTATGTTTCGTTTGTTTGTTGCCTTCTTTGAAATTCCAACACGGGCACACTTGCACGTATGCTCCTTGACTGTCTACTTGTTTGTTTGTTATGGCAAGGTTATGGCATATTATATCCTCTTTGAATTTTAGGGGACGGGTATCGGATCATTAAGGAAAACCTCGTCGTACATCACTTATCAGGTAACAACATGATAAATGTTGTCACTGAATAAATTAAATGAAAATACTACTGTTCACCATTTAGGAATGTTGGACTCAGACATGATGGTGGAATATTTCAAGCAAAGAAGTCCAATTATTCAAGGGCTTGATGGACGAATAAGTTTTGAAACAGATGATCCGACTGTTAATTGTACATGTACTAACAGCGCTAGCACAGAGAAAGACGAGAATGAAATTTCACAGGCATCCTGTCATATTTATGCACGTTTTAACATTTTACTTGCTTCTTTTATTATTATTTATCGTTATTTAGATACAAAAATACTTTAATGATTATT
This sequence comes from Protaphorura quadriocellata, assembly GCA_034698945.1. Taxonomy (NCBI): domain Eukaryota; kingdom Metazoa; phylum Arthropoda; class Collembola; order Poduromorpha; family Onychiuridae; genus Protaphorura; species Protaphorura quadriocellata. Next base: position 12,553 of record JAQGCA010002466.1, on the reverse strand, counting down.
ATATACTAACTGTTGAGCTTAATTGACGTCGTAAATTGTAATACCTAATTCGTACTTATCCTTCCTTGGTCTGTCTCTCTCATTTCATTCTGGCAAACCACGAATCCATAATATTCATTCATTTCATTCCATTGAACGACAATGAATTTTATTTCACCGATACAAATCGCATGGAAAAATTTAATTACGGGCTAATATAGAATTGCGCCTGAATTGTTCAACTCGGCTCTGTACTTACCATATAACGGGTGTAATTCTCACCTTGACTCATGTGAACGTTGCCTTTTAGCTTTGATTTAACAAGCTTGGGTTGCCTAAACTTTGTTGTGGTTAACCCATAACAGATATGAAACATTGACTACAGATTTTTAAGATATAATCCGAGAAGGAATACTTTTAGTCCTTTCTTTCGAGAACTATATTTGAACAATTAAAATATTTGAGAACAATTCTGATTTTTCTTACCAAAATGACCTGGCAGCGAAAAATCGACTTTCCCCAAACCGGTCCAACAAAATTTTAAAAATTGCAAAAAATTATTGCAAAAAAGGTGGCATCAACGGATTTTTCGAAAAAAATTATTTTGGGGGTGTTTTTGTAGCAGAAACACTAATTTTTTGAGAATTTTCATGCCGTTTTTACTAAAACGCTCGTCAGCGCCGCCACGCGCAACGGATTTTCAATCGGAATAGCTCCCTACATCCGCAATAAGTTTCTCTACAAAATGCATATCTTACTTTTTGTCCGGCTCCCCCAGATTGGGCTGCAGGGGGGGTGGGTGGCGAAGGTTATGCGTGACCCTGTACACTGTAGTATTGTAAATAATTGAAGTATTGTTACTCCACTCTCCGATCTAGCAACTAGCAGGGATCCTTCGGCCAGACATGGTTTGGCTGTTGCTTTAATTTTCGTTTCGCTTTAACGTTTTATTTCTGATGTTTATGTTGTGTGAGCTATGAAATTGATGACTAATAATATAATTATTAGTATTAGTTATTAGTGGAATAAAATTACATCCAATCCAATCCATTGCCCTTCTGTACCCAAGTTTCAGACGAAATAGCATACAGTACCAAACCTCTTTGGGAAGATATGTCAAATAAATAGAATACTTTATTCGGACACAGTATGCTTACACGAGGAAGACTTTTGACGCCACATAATATGCGGCAGAAGCAGTGAATATTACTATTACGTCCGCACTAATTCTTATTGTTGTACTAATCAGGCACGATGCTGAAAACCAAGGTCTTACATCTTCCAGCACCGAATGTGAAATATCAGCAGGTCTTTTTCTTGTACAAGTATTTAGACTTGAAGCCAGGCAGTTGTTTATGGCACCCAGTGCACTTAAGAGAGTTAGATAAATAATCAACACTATTAGTCAAGCGCATTAATTATAATTTATGAATTATTGACTTTACCCGCACAATTCAGGGGTGGTATAGACTTGTTTGTCTTCCAGGAGTATTTTAGAATCATCCACACATTTGATTGCATTCTGGACAATAGAATCTGTACAATCCCTTCCTCCAGCTGCCAGAAATTCTGAAATGAGTTGCAGTAGAATGAAAGAAAGATTTTAATGATATCGGTAAAACATCAGGTAAGCAGTGCTTTTTAATTGGTTATAACTGCGACGCAACGTTCAAGCAAAAGCGTAGCCAAGAAAATTTCACGTGTACATATTTTATTCCTGTTACAGCGATCAACTACATAGCTCTCCCCTATAACAGGAATCAATAGGTACAATCAAGTAGAATACGTCGTTGGGAAGATCTGCTAAAGTGGGATCTCAGGCAAAATATTTCAGCTCCATCTGGAAGCGCGTTCGCGCGAAGCGCGCGCTGGAATTTTCGAAATTAGTTTCTCTTCGTTTTCAGCCGGTTTTTCACGTTCCTTCCGCCTGAAAATTCTTTAAAACTTGAATGTCTCGAAAAACCAACTTCACCAAGACATTCGCAAGTGTTTTCTGAAAATTTTGAGCCATGCGGTTCGACAATTTCTGGGCAAGTCGATTTTGCCTCAAACTTTCGTTTTCGTGCGTTTTCAGGAAGAGTGAAATTTTAATTGTAATTATTTGATTATATTTGATTGTACCTATTGTGGTTCCTGCTGTAGGAGGCTAGGAGGGAGACAATACAGGGCATTCACGATAAAAGTACAGATTGTTTGATTAGTTTTTTGGCGTAGTTACAATAATTTATGCTACGATCAGGTTACGATTTATAATGAATGTAAACAATTATATTATGGAGTATTATCAAGTTTGCCCTCGAGTTTGCTGCAACAGCAAACTCGAGGGCACAATGAGAATAATTGAGCATCACTAAGTAAATGGAAATAACGACGAAATTTCAAAATCAGAAAAAAATTTATATTTAATTATAAATCCTAACTCGACTGTAACGTAAATTATTGCAACTACGGCAAAAAACTAATCAAACAATCCGTACCTTTTTCGCGAACGCCCTGTACTAGACACCCCGTACACGTTAAATCTTCTTGAGCGTAGCCTTAGGAGATTAAAACCACTTCTGGAAATGTCTGCATTGAAGAATACTGCAATTGTTGCAAACTGGACTGAATGAAGTACGGTGGCCATTTGGGAATCTTAATAGACAAACCACAATCTGCAGAGAATGTTATTATATGGTAAGAATTCACACTACCCTTATGGGGATACAGCCGGGACCGACCATTTCGATGCAAGATGCAGATGGCCAGCCGGGACCTTCCAACGACTATTTTTAAAATGAAGACATGCCCTCATATTTTGGAGTTCTCTATAGAGATGTTTTACTGCCACCTATTCATATAAGGTAGGGATGTACCGAGTACTTAATATTCGGGTTAGGTCTGTGACCGAATACCGGTCACATTCGATATTTGGTACTATTTGGCGATATCTACGGTGCATCCCTAAGAGGGAATTACTTAAGGTGTTCGTTTTTGATTGAATGATTGATACGTATTTATTTAAGACATTAATTCCACAGCTCACACAATATAGTCGTAAAATACGTCTCCGAATTTGTCCAAACTTTCTTTCTTAAGATCATTGCCCCAAACCATCAAAAATGTTATTAGCTCGAAACTCTCAAAACACGATTTTTATATTTTTTAGATAAAGTGTAAAGAGTCTTTGTTCTCTTAGCATGTGATTTCCCATTCGACTTTCCCCCGAAACTGATCTTAAGTGCCAAAATTTTTTCAAAAATCGATTTTTTTTAGAAAACTGTTGAAATGTGTGGAATAATAAATTAGAAGATGGATAACCTCATTACTTTGCGTATTTGAATGTATTTTTGCCGAAATAATAATATCAATTTAATAATAAAACACGAAGAATTGATTTCTGGGCGAAAATACATTCAAATATTCAAAGTTATGAGCTTTTTCATCTTCTAATTTATCATTCCAAACATTTTAACGGTTTTCTGAAAATAATTTTTTATTTAAAAATTTTTTTGGGACTTGAGATCAGTTTGGGGAAAATTCCATGGGATATCCCATACTAAAATTTTGAGAAAAAAAAAGACTCCCCTCATTAGACTTCTAAAAAATTCTAAACATTTATTAAAAATCGATTTTTGAGTTGCTTGAGCTAATGACATTTTTGGTGGTTTGGGGCAGAGGTCTCACAGAAAAGATAGTTTGGACAAAATCGGAGACGAACGCCCTAAGTACCTCCCTCGTAAGTACAACGATAAACAGAACAGCACTCACCAACGACTCGCCTTCCGTTATATCTACACATAGATTTGAACATCATTTCGACGTATTCTATCAATTTTGAGCTCACTTCTACCGTGTCTGGTGCGCACAGTTCACGAGTTGTGATTATGTGTGGCTTAATACACCTCATTTGTGCAGAAAGAAATTGGCAAAGAGGCGCTGCCACCGATGTTGTAACTATATCAATCTGATGGGATTTTAGGGAATATCCGTTGTTCAACTCAATAATTGCATTTCTAACTTCGGATTTTCCTTCCGCCTGAATTGATTCACATTTTTTCATCAACGTTTCGAACTCTGGGCGAACACATCCCTCTAATGCTTCCACTTCGTCCTATGAGAACAATAAGGCAATATTAATTATAAGTCAGTCAAAACTCGTTCTAAACGATTTGATGACAAAATTTACCCTCTGGATAGCTGGGAGTGATTTCCCTCTAATTTCACAATGCGTTCTGAACTCGCCAATTGCATTCGAAAGTTGAAATCTTGTCCAATCCCAGTAATCCTCATTAATGGATTGTTGGATGTCTTCAGCTACGGTGGCAGCTTTTATTACATACATTATTGCTGTTGCAATAAGAAATTGTCTCAAAGTTATGAAGTTGGAGTTGTACTAAAATAGAGAATTGTAAAGTATATTTCCCCAATTCTATTTACGAATAGTTTTGTTCAAGAATCTTTGAATCTTACCATGGCTGAAGAAGTATTTAATGGATTGTCTCTAACTTTTGTCTTATAAACTCTCTAAGGACAAGAACTAATACAATTCACTCAGCACCTAGATCCGTTCTAAGATTTTTTATCATATTTGGTTTTTTTGATAATATACATTTTTTGATAGCTCTGAGTACTTGCATAAAGCCAGACGATTACGTAGTTAAAGTAATTGGATTAAACATTTGAATTCGTTAACTGAATATGATATGAAGCTTATGAAAATAGTGTAATTCTCTCTCACTTATTACATTACATGTACGGTATAAGTATTGAATGGAACATTTCACTACATTGGTTCGCTAACCTGCCATTTCTTTCAGATGAGTAATAAACATCGTGACTAAAAATGTCGTTTTTATCTGGAAATATAATTAAGTTCTGAATTTAACAATAATTTCCGACATATCCTAGGAAATCACAGTTTTCTTGTTCTATCACATCCAATTTTTTTATTCTAGTATTTTACTCAAAATTAAACAACGGACAATTCTGGAACCAAAATCTCGGATTCGCTTTTTAGGAAGATGAAGACCTTGAGCACGAGACTGCACAGATACAGAAGATGTGTGTTACCAGGTCCAATGGTAAAATCAATACTTTTCTTGAGTTATGGACTTGGACCAGCGAATAAAGAGTCGACTAAAGAGTGGAGCTGTTAAGTTCACTCAACTTTTCAACCGATCACAGAGGCGAATTTGTACAATCTTGAACTATAATACCCTGTCAAGATTTTTAACGTACTCTGAATTATAAAAACAATAAAAAAGCAGCACAACTTTAAAGTGTCACAATTTGCGATTCACATCTTCATCTGACAAGATCTCTTTAACCCAGAGAATTTTATCGATCTGAATGTTAGGGCTATAGCGCAGAACCTTACCCAACCTTGTACTCAATTCTTTCCGGTAGTTCTGCGTTCTGTTGAAGAAGTTATTAAGTAATTTTGAGAACTGATTGATTGGATTTCGTTTACCGATTCAATATTCTATTTGACCGGTCAAACGCTTTTTACTTTTTGTGAAATCTTTTGTAATAGAAAACTTGAACTGTTATCTATTCGTTCCCGCTGCAACAGGACTATTGTCCCGGGCTTAACGACCCTGCTTGTGTAAGTTTGTATTGTAAAAAGTAAAAAGTTGATAAATCTGCTCACTCCTCTACTCTCTGTTATTGTTGAAGAGTGTAGTTCAGTTACTCATTCTCGTGTACTATTATGTAATTTAATAATTGGTCTTTAATAATTGGTCATTTGTGATTGGATATATCGGCATGGTCCAGATTAGTTATTAATGTGTTTTGCCAGCGCATCCTGATACATTTAAGTATAAGTAGAATGGCTTAATTCGGCGACAGAACATCAGTAAAAAATTAAATCAAATCAAATCAAATCAAATCAATCAATAGCTAACTTGTAGCAATAAGAACTATACGTATAAAGACGATAATGGCATCAAAATAGCAACAATCTGTGAACTGTGTGGTGTTGTACTCCATAGAAAAATACATCAATTCTCCGCGAAAAAGAAATACATTTTTAGTTTCATCAGTTTTATTAATTTACAAGTATTATTATGCGCGGTGCACTCATTTAATTTTACAAGAGTTATCCAAAACTTTGGAAGAAAAATACTGTCATATCTTTATCTTGTACAACAACCAGTTTCTCTTTTGGACGGTCTGTCTGGAGTTCTCAGAAATTAGAGTTACAGTCAGTGCAAGTACTCTAGTTTAAAGGCCGGTCCGAATGCTGACAACTGTGAAAACTGATATTCTTGACCTTAAAATAAATTAACTAACCTTTAATGTTTAAACGGCTGCGGTACTACTACTGGTACAGCGATTAAAATTAGAGATACGACAGATATGCTGCCAATATGCGTCGGACAATCTGGACATCATCCGTGTAGGAAGTTGATATCCCGACATAAAATCGGCCAAAACCGGAATGATACCTGCGGCAACCCCAATTAAAATCCGAAATTCGAGTTGCATCTAGTTGCAGGGTCGATCATTATATGGTAGATACGTGTAATTCGGACATCTCATAAACTTAATGACATTAGGACTCGTAAAATGAAATATGTAGAGACATAAACGATCATAACTACGGAGCCTGCATGATTTAGTTTGCCTCCGCTAATTAGACATGTTGATAACCAAGGTTTCACTTCATCCAATACTGATTTTGAAATAGCGGGAGGTCTTTTCTTTTCACAAGAATTTAGGTTGGAATCCAGACAGTCGTGAATAATTCCGAGCGAGCTTGAAAAAAGTTGTGGCATATTAGGCATATATGTAAACACTAATCGATTTTCATTATTTTTGATTCAGAGCCTTACTTGCACATTTCCGTAGTTGTAATTGTATCCCTGTCCTCCAAAAGCACATTCGAATTTTTAAAACATTCGGTTGCATGATTGCGAAATAAATCCGCACAATACATTCCTCCAGTGGCCAAGAATTCTGAAAGAGTCAGAATGGAAGAATACGATTTGGTTTAAATTGGAGGTGGTAACGGCGAGAAGTAAATTATCGATAATGTTTTTTTATGAATTGGTTGGTTAGTTGATTATTTATTTAAGCTTTAATCCAAAACACAGTAATATGCAAGGACGCAATGGTTTCAACTGTGCCACAAGTTCCTTTGACGGTTGCTGAATGAATTAATAAAAAATCGAAGTCTACGGAGAAAAATTATTCTATCTAAATAATTTGGAAGAAATTTAAGTTTGTGCCTCACTTTATTCTTGCTAGGGATAGCCAAGACCTGTTTACGAGGACCTTGACCCGACAACCATTTTTCTTAGTAGATTGCCCTCTGAGTGGGGCCTGAAAATATTTTCGTGCAAAAATGAAGTACATTTTTTGGCCTATCTTCGAAAATTTTGAAAAGGAATCCTGAGGTCCCCCCTTTGAAAAAAATGAAATAGTGTGCTGAAATGCATGCTGTTTCCGGTGTTTTCATTTCACGTCAATATTGACACATACCCATAGATGCGTGTATATCATCAAAATCTTGACGAAAAAAATTATTTTGAATTTTTTTCAAAATTTTCTATAATGCATCTAAGGGGTATGCCTCAACATTGCCGCAAAGACGCAGGAAACAGCATGCATTTTAACGCTTTTAATTTTTTTCAAGGCTTATTTTTAACCTCCTAATATTTTTCTAAAAATTGTCGAAGATAGATCAAAAAGAAAGCATTTACTTCATTTTTACACGAAAATATTTTCAGGCCCTACTCGTGGGATGCTAATCTACTAAGACAAATGGTTGTCGGGTAAAGGTCCTATCCTTTGTTAGAATTCACTCAATTAGATACGCTTTGCTTACCAATGATTAGTCTTCCATTGTTTCTGCAAGTTGATTTTACCATGACTTCGATATATTCAATTAGTGTTTTCGTCACTCCTACTGTATCCGGTTTACAAAGTTCACGAGATCTAATTAAGTGTGGTTTAATACACTTTATTAGTGCTGGTACGAAGCTGCACATCGGAGTCGCCAATGACTTTGTTAGTGCGTCCACTTGATTGGGTTCAATCGAGTTTCCATTCTTTAATTCAATAATAGCATTCGTAACATCGCTTTTCTGTTCCGCATCTTTTGAATTGAAATTAGTCTTCAATTTATTAAACTCTGGACGGACGCATCCTTCGAGGGCTTCCACTTCATCCTATAGTGGCAAGAATATCATTTAATCAGTTCTCTACTTTTTTGTGCTCGTGTGCTTGTTTAATTGCGCTCGTGTGGCCGTGTCGACGCCAAAACAACTCGATTTGACCGACACAAAGTAACGATAGCATGATAACCTAGGTCAGGTGCACTCAAAGTTTAATGTTAAGCGGTGTGCACCAAGTTTTAGTTTCCTGTAGTGACTAGTGTGAGCTCCAAAAGTCAGATCATTTGATCGTTCGGGCGGCCATCGCGTATCGCATTTAAAGTGAACATAGAGAACCTTAATCGTTGATGACAGGACAAACTTGATGTTGAGTCAAACGTTATAATGGAGCATTGGGTGAAAAGTTTAATTTTATAACAAGTCCTCCTTTCAAAACCGTCAAATTTTGAAAAACTTGACATGAGTTGAGGTCTATGTATTTCATGACCAGGGTTCCTAGTTAAATGAACTATTTGGACAATGTTTAATTTACCTTCCTAACTGCTGGGAGTGATTTTCCTCTTATCTCACATGTCTGTCTGAATTGTCCAATCATTTGTGAAAGTTGAACTTGTATGGTTTTCCAATGTCCTTCATCTACAAAGGTGGTGGTTTGTGCTTTTGCCATAGCAAATGCAACGAGAACAAGGTACAATCTAATTCGATCCTTCAAGTTGCTCTAGAGAGAAATGATTGCAAATATCATATTCAAATTATGCTAATCTTTTCATTCCGAAAGCTGATTTACCATTCTTGCGAACTCTTAACAGAATTGCATTGAGCCCCGATCAATTCGTTTCGTGAAGCTTTGTCAATCTGTAAAATGCACAATAAAATACATTACGATGATAGGACTAGGATGCAGAGTGATTTATTGGGCGAGCGAAGTAAATGAAGTGAGCGGAGCGAAACTCTTTGAGCGAAACTATTCGACTTGAAGGCATTTTGTGTGTGAGCTCACATCGCGATATACCGAACTTTAGATGTGACATTTTCGTTGACTTAAAAAAGTGAAGGTTAGCCAGCCAGGGAAAGAAAGCAAGCCTGGCATATGGAGTAACCGCAATCCATTCGTCCTAGGATCAAGTTGTAGTATTTTATTTGGGAAACTAAAACGAAGGATAGTACAATACATGCTTCTCTTCTGTGGGCAAACCGTGACGGGACGACATACATGCTAATATTATATTTTTTGGCAAATACTGTGGGTTGCTGACCGCGGAAAACCAAATCGACCTACTGGAGAAAACAGTAATTCTTGAAATGCCGAAAAAATAACATTCCTTAAAATAAATATGATCGAAATAGAAATTCCTGCCTTGGATTACGGAAGTTAATCATTTAATTCTAATTTTATTTTCCCAACTAGACTACTTTTCCTGGCACATCTGGTTTAGTCTTGTACTCGGAAAAACCTTGCATCAAATATTTGGAGATTTAAGTCTTTCTGTTCACATTGTGGAGCAGAGATGTGGAAGTAATTCAGCAGTAAAATCAATACCTCTCCTGTTTGTATGGGCTGAAGAGAGTCTAATGACGGCAAAGTACTCGTTCAACTGGAGAATAAATTATAGGAAAATATTTTTGTGTAACTAAATTTTTAAGCTCAAAGTTAAAATGAATAAATTATCATCTAAGAATTACCCAGTCTATGTCTCACTCAGTGTGTCGCGAAATCACAGATACAGAATCAGATCTTTGCTTGCCTAAAAGGTATTTCTGACTCAGAGAATTTTATCGATTTGGAAGTCAATGCTTTATATTGCGCAGAAACCTTCACTTGAAACTTCTTGACCTATTCAGACGCTAATGACCCGGGGGTTATTGTTCCACAGGTACAACTAACTGGAATATAATTATTCAAAATTATATTCGGTTGAGAATAATGCAACGCTGTTTTGGAAATTCTGTTCTACTATTCACGTTTACTTCCCGATTCAGTGTAACTTAAATATGAATGGCGGAATAGCTCAAAATAACCGTTCCCGCGTAACTCATCGGCGCTATCGGCCTACCCGATTTTATTCAGTACTTTAACAAATTTTGTGGGCACCCTGAAAATGGCTTTCACCCTTCTTTCTCATCAAAGTTTTTAAAACTCGATAATATCGGCAGTTCCGACCAGCGAATGAATTGTGATGCAACCAGTGATACAATTTGTTCCAAATATCTCATATTGGTGGTAATCTCGATCTAACCATTTCATAGCGATTTCATTATTACAGAATATGAAAATCAGTGGTTTTCAGTATTTTCCCGTCTAAATCGAACTTCTCAAATCTTTGGAAAGAATAGAATAAAGTTAATTTCCGTGTCAAAATGATAAGACATAATCTTACAATTCATTATAGTTACTTAACGCATTGCTTAATAAGGAATAAATTATAAGAGCAAGTGGATTTTACAATGGAATTAAAAAAAATTGATGATAATATTGATAATTATAGTAAGGTTTCGAATCTATGTAATATAATGTCAGCTCGCAGTCCCACGTAGTGTCGTCGAATTCTGGTGTCAAATTCTGGTGAGGAGGTATACGCTTCGAATTTCAAACGAGAGGTAATATAATATTTGAACGATTTTTTACGGAATACAGAGTCTTGAAAATACGAGACTATGGTAATTTACGCATTAGGTCGAGAATTTTCAACCCTTACTATCTGACAGTCGTCCAAGAATGCTGGGTAATAGTCGTAAATGTTCCAACATTATCAAAATCCACCAATTTCACCATTTTCTGAATATGTGAATGATAATTATCTACAAGTAAAGTATTTTAATTTAGATTTAGAATTACGATGAGGGATCTTCAGGAAATTGTTAACATAACGTAATCACTCGTTATTTATTCTTACTAACATTAAAATATAAAAGAGTCAATTATATATATATTACAAACGAAACTAATGTCGAACTGAAAAATAAATTTGAAGCAGTAGAACACCCAAACCAATCTTTCAAAGCTTGAATTTTCTTGCCCTGTACTGTAAGGGCAGTAGGGTCACATTCCTCCAAAGTTACTTCTTGGCATTTGATGATTCTAAAATAAACGTGCTTAGATTTATGTATCGCCGACGCAGTGAAGTCCGCAAAGAAATACGAGAAAAAAATCACTTGCACTGCAGTTCTGGTTCGGTTCTCCAATTGCACTAATGCAGTTCAACGCTAAGCGTATAGCCGGACATACGGTCGTCTCATTTTCTATACAAAACGGAAACGAATATTACACAGCTTAAATTAATATTTTACTAGTTCTACGAACCTGCAGCTCCTGCAAAGACGGATTTTAGGAGGATGGGAAAAATAACGAACACATGATTTAGTAATCGGATCATAACCATTATATTTTCAAGTCAAACGAAATGAACGACAATACAAGGTTTGCCGAAAGTATAATGCTCAGGACTGGGCGTTTACTGCGGAAATGCCCTGTCCTGCGAAAGTGAATATGCTTAATTATTATTCATCACGTTTATAGTTAGAGGTTTGCAGGTTGTGTAGTACACAACGCTTTGAGATCACCATTTGAAAAGTTCCCTGACATCCAAAGAAGCATTTAAGTTCGTATCTGTTTTAAATATGGTGCCCTGTAAAGCTTTATGGAGAGGATTTTCATAAACCCCTACTATTGCAGCTGAAAAGTGCTATGGTGTCATTTTTCCGATATTTCATTTTCCGAATTCTACAATTCCGTGCAACGACAATGACGACAATTTCTACCGTATACGGGGTCTTTCAAGAACGTACGACGATGATTAGAAACTCACAACCGCGCGTAGCGCAGGAAGTTAGTAAGGTAATATTATGACGGTGTGAAGTGGTGTCTGATCGAAGAAAATCTTCTCGAAACTATATGTAATGTCGTAGTTCAGTCAGTTGGTTGCTAGCAAACTGAGACACGTAATTGACAGCGCGATTATGTAAGACGACTTTTTTCTTCGGTTCTGACTCGGACTTCAAAGGGCGAGAAAATATAATATTGTTCTTTCTAAAACATAGAGCCAGGATATCTTCCGTAATATGAATTAAAAATGCTGCAAAGAAATAAGGCAACGCCAACTCAAATTTCATAGTAATCAATTTATTACGACCAATAAACAATTTACAAACTTAATAAAAATACTATACAACTTTGAGATTCCTAAATTTTCAGTTCTAAGAGTTGAACTACATTATAATGGTACAATGTGCTATGTTGATATTGTTGGATAGCAATATAATATTATAAAAGTAAAAATCGAGTTTTACAAATAAGACTTGAATACTAGAACGTATTTAAAAAATAAATTATTTAATTTATGCATCAGTCTAAACAATTTAGTCCACTTCTTCAACAGTGGGACCACGACTTGCGCGGCTGCCAGAATTAGAATGTCCAGAGTGACCATTTTGTCCAGTAGCGTCAAATGTGGAATTATTGTTGGCTCCATGAA
>JAQGCA010002465.1:0-13871 GCA_034698945.1 Protaphorura quadriocellata | reverse complement strand
TGTATAAGTAAAGACTATTCTACTCAATGCAGGGCGGTTGGTCAGCCTGTCTATGCCAGTCTGTACATGATGACACGCAACCTTTGCCCCCCCCCCCTGGCCAGAACGTTCAGGGGGGGTCGGACAAAAATTGAAATATGCATTTTGTAGAGAATCTTGGAACCATTCCACTTGAAAATCAGTTGCGCGTAGCGGCGCTGCCAAGCGTTTAAGTGAAAATCGGCACGAAAAAACGGATTTGTCAACGGTGTTTTAGCAGAAATGCGCTCAAAATATTTTTTTCAATAATTCTGCCAATGCTATCTTTTTTACAATATTTTTATGCAATTTTCAAAATTTTGATGGAGCCGTTTGGAGAAAGTCTATTATTCGCTGGCATGGCATTTCCGAGAAAAAAATCAGATTCTCATCTGATTTTATGTTCATGTTGAACCGATGAAAATAGTGTACATCGAACTAACTATGCAAAAAACTGAAATTTCTCGCTTTTCTAAAAAATTCGAGGGGGGGCCATGGCCCCGTTGGCCTATTCCCTGGTTCCGCCACTGAATGGGACAAACAAAAAATTTAGAAAAAATATTATTCCCCAGATGGAGGGAAAGGACCACATTTTTAATCCCTCATTTGTGAGAAAACTACTAGACAAAATTTTATGAATTCAGTGTCAATGTGCGTAGATAATTTTTCTTGACTCCATTCCTGACCTAAATGTGCAAAAATTTCTTTCCCGGATAGGGGAATTTTATAATTTTCTATGGCTAAGCTCAATGAAAAAGGTCAATTAAATTTTAAATACTGTCCAAAGAAGCGTGAACTTGGAAATTTGAAATCCTTCTCTCCTGATAGTATTACCAACCAAACAAGAGAGAGGCAGGGCAAGCACTGTAGCTCTTTTATCTGGTACCTCACTTTTTGCCGTATGGCCGTGCATACTGCTAGTATTAAAGAATACCAGTCAGTCAGAACAGCAATTGGCTGTAGCCATTGGCCACATGAAGGTTATTCCCCGATAAGGTTGACCGTTTAGCCATTATAAGGACGTACTTCTGTGAGTCATGAATCCATCACGGATTCCTCAGGAAATGCATTTTGTCAGTGTCTTTCGGTGGGCCAGACGGTTAGACATTCAGTGTGCTGACAAGTAGTAATTTGCCACTGTACAAGTGACTAACGATGCTATCGTTACTTTTCTACACCTTGTAGTGGATTCTTCCGAAAATAATCCGAAAGGTACGGCATTTACAAAATAATGAATCCCTCGAGTTGAAGTTTCATGTATTCGTTTTGGTACTTTGTTTGAAAACTTAAGATTCCCGAAACCAACCGCAAACGTTAAAATCAAAAGCCGTCATTTCAGTAAATTGCATTAATCTCTATATTCATTTTCGCAGGATCAGCAAGATTCATAACGGACGTAGGAATTGGTTGTTGTGCGGGTGATGGTGATCCGAATCATCTTGAAAATTTTAGGCAAACCGTGAGTAACCCAACAGACATTGTAGACACCCCATGGGAATGTGAGTCTGTTCGATTTGAACAAATCAATATTGACACCTTGACAAAAGTTGGTTGAATGATCAAGCCAGGAAAGTCAACTTAGCTGACCTCGAGAGCTCGTCAGAGGTCACGGCATTAAAATGGCCTTAAAGTCTCATAACATTTAATTATAGAATCAGGCCTTAAACTTTTGCTGGTTCAGTGACAATTTATTACCCTAAACTTCAGGTCAACTGAGTTGATATTTTTTGTGTTGAGACCAATGACGTCAATATTGCAGCATATCAAAAGTTCAGTTTAGTCAAAATGATTGACACATTCCCATTAAGTTTGCACTGTGTAGTTGTAGTTGTACATCTGTGGTGACCTAGACGTCTTTTCATAGTGCTAATAAATTATACTTAATATTTTCAATTCCATGATATGCCACTCTGTAACCTGTGCAGCTCGACAAAGGCGAGATCGGTTTCATCGGAATATTTGATTTTGATTGACACTTTTTCCGTGCCCAGGAAGTCAACCAACACAAGACGAATCAAACGGCAATTATTAAGTTAATTTCAGCAAATCAATTTTATTTATGTCTAAACTTTATACACACAACACAATAATTAATATTGCACTATCTGTACATTTGCTGGAGCTTTTGATAATTCCTTTTATGCCAATATCAAGTGATCGAAATAAATGCCGTGTTCTGAAGGAAGTAATTCTAACGATAAAATACAGTGAATAGTACTAGGGTGTATGTTGTTCCGTCACGGTTGCGCCACAGAAGGGCGAGCGAAGCGAACCGTACGTCACACGTAGTGTTGGATCCAAAATTATTGGCCCTTACATTTTGTTATGGAAATTAGTTCGCCGCCATGTTTTTACTACAGTGAGGATTTTTTTCAATTCTCACGGATATAAACATCATCGTCAAGAATCGGTCAACTTAAAATACAATAAGTCAAAAGTGTACAAATGTTAATTTGACAAATTATGATTATTAAATTGGTATCATATCATTAATGATTGTCATCTGGCACAAATGTGAACTTCCAGCTAAATTATTGAAGCTCTCTTCGATTAGACGCTCCTTCCATTGAATTGATTTTCCAATGCCTTTTAGACGATCAAATCCGAACTAAGGATTCATGGCTAAACCAAACAGTGATCTCAATCGTGAAAAGGCAACATACCTAAGTTAGTCCGGCGCTGAATTCATTTTACACCTCAATAACCGCCTTTTCAAGTTACGTTCAAATTACGAAAGTATTTTGGATGGAATTTAGAATCTGTGATTGAATGCTTGTCAAAATTTCTCATAGAGTGACAAAAGATGACAAATTATGCGATACTACAGGACGCAGGGTTGTACATTCTGTACAGAATGTACAGGATGACAGACAAATGCAGTTCACATGACCCACGGGATACTTGTTTGGAATTATCAACAACAACGGTCGTTGTGGCGATACTACAGGACGGAGGGACGTACATCCTGTACAGAATGTACAGGATGACAGACAAAAATGCTTTCAAGTCAAACATAAGAGCTTCGCTCCGTTCACTTCGTTCACTTTGCTCGCCCAAAAAAGCACGTTCGTTTATTTACTTTTATTACATTTAAACTACTCTAATGCTTCAGAGACAATAAGACTTTACTTGTGTAGTACGAGATTCTCGCGATAAGTTTCAAACTTCCTGATTTCTAGAAGAGACCGGTTGTCCCAATCTCCAGCTTCAACGGTTGTAAAGTTGTGAAAATTAATGGTCCATTTGATCATTAATATTCTATCATTGCCGGTCTTGTATCCATCATGTCTCTCCCAAGCTTTAACGAACTTCTTAGAATATACATTTCTCCGAATTTTACATACATGATGAATAGAGTGAATGAACCTGCGACACCACCAACGGCAAAGACTAAAGTAGTCACATCTGTTGGGAGAATTATGGCCGCGATAGACACAACGACAATTGTCAGGATTATGTTCATGACATAGAGTAAAGAATCTTTTGTTATGTCATTGATGGTTGTTATCAGACGTCTTGAAGTCCAGTGTGATAAATGCGCAAAGCGTTAGTTTAAGTCCTGAATCTCTCATCAGTGAATTTACTAGTCTGGGTTGGTCTGAAAATCATCAAAGAGAAGTATCTTATAAAAAAACTCTCAACAGTTGATGTCCGTCTCTTTTTAGCCCGAGACTGGCTTGAGTTACTAATTGGCTTAAGCAGAGTCTCCCTAAGAGTAGAATCAGAAGCATAGTAAATAGATGCTATTTAATACATTTGCTCGAGGAAATGCATTGACGAGGAATACGGCATTCCTGAAAAGTCACAAAATTGCCGTTTGTTAATCTTTTGGCGTGACTACAGAACTTTATGTCACAGTCATGCTACAGAATTTATTCGGGATGTCCTTAATCAGCCTAAAACTAACGTAAATTAATCTAACAGTAATTTTGCTTGGATTTTAGAGGAACGCATGTTTACAAAAAATTGTTATTAGAATAAATAGTGCTCATTTTAGCTACGCAAATGCTGAAATCCTTTGGCTACACTGTAACATAAACCTTTCCAACAACCGCAAAAATCCAACAAATATCACTGCGTCTTTTCGGGAACACCCTGTACAAGTACGCCGCTTATATCAACGTATCAACCGAACCTAGCATGACAGAATTGAAAATATCAAGAGAATTTGAAACTCAAAGAAAATTAAGACACACCTGACCTTGTTGACAGAAAATGTGATGGTGGTCGAAGCATTCAAGAGAATCGGTACGAAACTCATGATGCACGCTTGAAGAATCAAATTCATGCAGAAAGTGAAAATCCAGCCAAGTATCAGAGCCCACCAGGAGCACTCATTTTGACCTCGCAAAAATGGCCACGTAACAAAATATGAGGCATCCGGATAAAGCATGTACAGAATCTGGAGATCGAATTGGAGACAAATGCAACATATCACAATCGCTTTGATGATTTTATCAGAGAATTCGTCGATTGGAGGACTGCCACGTCGATAGGAACTCCGTAATCTTCATGAGTTTTTAAAATCCGAATGAACAAATCTCGCGTAGCCGTGTAAAACGTGCTTCCTATATTTGAGTACATTTCATAACTAATAACTTTTTCATCATTTTATTATTGACCTCTTGAAAAGTCGTGATCGATTCAACTAAACGGCCAGGGAGCTAATCGATTTCAAAAACCTGCGGACATAATTTGGACACAACCTTGTGGATCTTAGAAGGAAGCAATAAAATTTTTGCACAATGCAATTATTTTGTATTTGCTGTGACAGCTAAGAAGCTTTAAAAATGAAATAATTTCGATTCTGTACGCCGGATGCTTGACTATGCCAAAAATGTAAACTAATTAATTAATAACAACCTCCCCTCCCTGGTACTAATATTCATTGGCACTCATAGCAAGCAATTCTTCAGACGAAACTTGATAACTTTGGAATACTTCCAATTCTGAGCCAATTGGCAATCAATAACGCATGACGCACACAGGTAACTCATTCACACTTCACCTCATACATACGATACAAACTTATAGTCAAGGACTGTCTTCAAAATGGAGCTCACGTGTTTGGGTAAATTTTATTAATTACATTGCTATTTTGAGAAAATCTAATATGATTTCCAAATAATGTTTATATACGCATGGCTATTCTTTAACGAGCGGCTAGAACATATTTCTCACATTTGTTTCATCCCCAAGCGTACAAGTTCAGTTTAGTTTCAACGCAGGTTATGCTGAGCGTGTTTCAATTTTTCTTTGTGCTGCTCAGATTTTCACACAAGGTGTGAATTTACCTGTCGCAAAGTTGACAACAGTACAAATTGAAATTCTTGAATTAACTAGCTAATGTACAAAGGGTGCCCCAGAAGATAAAACAAGCAGAGCTACTTATCTTGCTTCTAAAATTTGCACATCGTAATGTACGCTGTAGATACACAAACGCTTCATAGTGCTATGTATAGATTCTTTATAAGATTTTCCACGAAATGCATATCTCAGGTTTTCCCCGACTTTGCCTGGTTGGACAATTGGTTATGATCCACCCTGATTATTCGAGCAGGCACGATAATGAAAGAACTGACGGCAACACTTACTTTCAATTTTAATTTCAGTACTCGTACTTTTGTTGAAACCCATAACCGGTGTCCCAATTTCTGGAACTGATTCGGTTGGAGGGAGTTGCTTGGATCTGGTATATTGTAATCTAATCCAGGGTGACATCGCCCGTGAGTCAAAAAAATATGGAAAGGATCCATCCAAATTTTACAAGATTGCCGAAAGCAATATGAATTTGCACACGGAGAGCATCGCTAAAAATTCAACCGAAGAGGTATATTATTTATGCGTATAATTTTTAATAAAAAGTCATCTATGGAGGTATTGAATTGAAATTCATTTCAGGGCAAATGCAAATCCGAGCACGACCAATGCATGAAAGATGCCACTGATATGGCCGTTCATGGATTAAATTCTTCTATTAGCTGCAATTACCAGTCCTATTCAAGAATGTTATTTCGTTGCCAAAATATTAAGAAATGGCCTGAGAGACTTATCACAAAAATGCCTGCGTATGCAACTGCTTGTGAACAAGATTGCCCACCGGAGAATGAACCAATCACTGTACCAAATGGACCAGTTTTAGGGTCCGGAAATCAAATGGAGGATCTTCATGTGCGGAACGTAAGTCAATCATCCATTACTATTTGTTGTTGTTGGTTGTTGGGTTCGGGTTCTCAATAATTATTTGTAAGGATTAGTTGTACTTTACTTCAATTCTAAATTTCGTCAAATTACAGATGACTGGAACTGGAGAAGCCGGGCTTGCCGGTTTGGAAGAAAGATCAGCAAATTCAACTGGAAGAATTTTGGTCGAAAACAGGGTTAACAGGAAAAATATCACAAGAGAAGTACTTTCGACGGTAAGTTCTACCCAGTGCTTTCAGCAGAGAGATTATTCTAAGACATTCGAAGAATTTCTCTGGCGGGATGATAGCAGATCATAATAATTTGACAACTTCTAAGCTAAGGTGAAGTCACACTGTCCAAACGAAAAGATCAAAGAGGATTTGATAGGTCGATTCCTGTAGCGATCTGAAAGTTGTGGCCATACCAATAATTATTAGTCATTACGCTATAGGCACGCTGACGTCATTGGTGGCAAAACTGAAGAGATAGGTCTTACACTTGCGTAGTATCACCAGTTTTGAAATAACAAACCATATTTTGTTTGCTTACACCGTATGAGCATACCTGGGAAGGAAGCGCTGTCAACTTAGTTGAGCTTAACTACCTGTCACTAAACTAATGTTATTGATGGATGCTTACAGGTTCTTGTTGAGTATAAAGACACTAGTAACACTTCAGTATGGGGCTTCCTTGACATTTGTCCAGAGGATACGTGGGTACATCGTATTGACTTCCTTCCGGATGGATATGGCGATCATTTGAGTTATGTAGCAATGATTTGCTCTTCCATTGATTTTGCTCGGGATACCTCCAATCCTCAGCTTGTCAACATAATAACGAGTGAAGTGGTGGAAACAACGGCACCGAACAGATATTACACCGCTCCGTGTGTCAGTCACACATTCGCCACAAACAATTCATTCATGATTGGAATTTCTCTACATCGAACACAATTTCGAAAATATGGTCGTGTCATCCGACATGTGAATACCCTGTGCGCAAATACATATGTTGGAGAAGATGTAGGAGTTGGGGGTTGGGATATACGCGGAGAAGCAGACTCAATGGCGTTGATCTGCCCGTACGAAAGTGCGATTTGTGCCATTCAAACAAAGTCTGACAGTTTTGGTAAACATTGAATGATCTCAAGGGAAAATATAATTAAATTTACTCGTCTGAGAACGAATCTGAGGACTGAGAGTTGATATCCGCCTCAAAGGGCATAAAATGGAGTCAATGTACTTGGCCATCATGCACACATTTAAAGAAGTTCTTGTCATTTGTCAGTTTTCTGTTATTTTGCCAGTCTATAGGTACTCACGCATTTTGAGAAAACTGTTGAATGGAGTTTAATGATTCCGGTATGAATGGGTTCAGAATTTAGTAATTAGGTCGAACCAAATAAAGATCACCCTACCCTATGAAATATAGAGGATTTTTCGGGGCACAAAATGACACAAAGAAAATATTAAATTTTTTGAGATTTATTTATTTTTTAGTACGATGTAATGGATTGGGCCTTTGACAACATACTAATTAATTTCAATATTCATTTTCGCAGAGGAAGCAAAATTCATAACGGACGTAGCAATTGGTTGTTGTGCGGGTGATCCGAAGCGTATTGACAATTTTAGGCAACCCGTGAGTAACCCAAAAGACACCGTACACACCTCATGGGAATGTGAGTCTGATCGATCGACCGAAAAAGTCAACTAAATTGCCCTCCAGAGCTCGTCAGAAGTCACGGCATTATCTTTCCCTTAAAATCTGTATTCAGATCATAATGTCCATAATTAAGATATTTGTTTCATATAAACATGCCTAAAACTTAAGTTGGTGCAGTGACAATTTTTGTACCCAAACTCAGGCCAGTTGACTTATTTCTGTGTTGAGACAATCACCGATGACATTTATATTGCAACATACCAAAAGTTCATTCTAATCAAAATGATTGACACATTCCCATTAGATATGTACTTGTCTAATTGTACTTGTACATATATGGCTACATCATATTGCTAATAAATTATACTTAATTTTTTTCAATTCCATGATTCCATGATACCTGTGCAGATTGACAAAGACGTGGTCGGTTTATTCGGAGATTTTAATTTTGATTGACACTTGTTCCGTGCCCAAGCAGTCAGCCGACACAAGACGAAACGAACGACAATTATTAAGTTAATTTCAGCAAATCTATTTTATTTATGTCTAAACTTTAGATAAACACAATAAATAATATTGCACTGTCTGTAAATGTACTGGAGCATTTGATAATTCCTTTCACTTTTTGATCTAAATGAATGCCGCGTGTTCTTAAGGAAGTAATTCTAATGATAAAATACAATGAATAAAAAAAGCACGTTTGTTTATTTACTTTTAAACTACTCTAATGCTTCAGAGACAATAAGACTTTACTTGTGTAGTACGAGATTCTCGCGATAAGTTTCAAACTTCCTGATTTCTGAAAGAAACCCGTTGTCCCAATCTCCAACTTCAACGGTTGCAAAGACTTTATCCATTTGACCATTAATATTCTATCATGGCTGGTCTTGTATCCATCATGTCTCTCCCAAGCTTTAGCGAACCTCTTAGAAGCAGTATACATTTCTCCGAATTTTACATACATGATGAATAGAGTGAATGAACCTACGACACCACCGACGGCAAAGACTAAAGTAGTCACATCTTTCGGGAGACGAATTATGGCCGCTATAGACAGAACGACAATTGTCATGATTATGTTCATGGCATAGAGTAAAGAATCTTTTATTATGTCATTGATCGCTGTTATCAGACGTCTTAAAGTTTGATAAATGCGCAAGGCGTTAGATGGAGTCCTGAATCTCTCATCAGTGAATTTACTAGTCGGGCTTGGTCTGAAAATAAGCATCAAGAAAAATTATTTTACGAAAAAACTCTCACCAGGTGACATATTAAGCCAATGTCCATCTCTCTTTAGCCCGAGACTGGCTTGAGTTACTAATTCACGTAAGCAGAGTCTCCCTAGTAGTAGGATCAGAAGCATAATAGTAAATCGATGCTATTTTATACATATACTCGAGGAAATAAAGGCTGACTTATAGAGGGCGTTCCTGAAAAGACACAAAATTGTCGTTTGGTAATCTTTTGGCGTGAGTACAAAGATTTATCTTACAGTCAAGCTATAGAATTTATTCAGGATGT
This sequence comes from Protaphorura quadriocellata, assembly GCA_034698945.1. Lineage (NCBI taxonomy): Eukaryota > Metazoa > Arthropoda > Collembola > Poduromorpha > Onychiuridae > Protaphorura > Protaphorura quadriocellata. Next base: position 4,481 of record JAQGCA010002465.1, on the reverse strand, counting down.
AATTAATCAACCAAAAACGAACATAAACTAGTCTAACAACAATTCTGCCTCGATTTTAGACGAGCACATGTTACAAAAATTGTTATTGAAATAAATATTGCTAATGTTAAGCTGATTTAGTAAATGCTGAATTCTTTTAGCATCACTGTTTACATAAACCTTTGTGACAACGCCAAAAATCCAGCAGACTCCAATGCGTTTTTTTGGGAACGCCCTGTACAAGGACGCCGCTCATATCAACCGATCCTAGCATGGCAGATTTGAAAATATAAAACGAATTTGAAACTTGAAGAAAATTAAGACTCACCTGGCCTCGTTGACAGAAAATGTGATGGTGGTCGAAGCATTCAAGAGAATCGGTACGAAACTCAGGATGCACGCTTGAAGAATCAAATTCATACAAAAAGTGAAAATCCAGCCAAGTACCAGAGCCAACCAGGAGTACTCAATTTGACCTCGCAAAAATGGCCAAGTAACAAAATATGAGGCATCCGGATAAAGCATGTACAGAATCTGGAGATCGAATTGGAGGCAAATGCAACATATCACAATCGCTTTGATGATTTTATCAGAGAATTCGTCGATTGGAGGACTGCCACGTCGCATATGACGATCTGTTCAAAAGATTTTTTTTAGATTATTCCGAAGTGGCTACCACGTACAGGGTGGATCAAAACAATTTCCCGCAGGACAGAACCGGTGAGATAGCATAGCTATTGATTATCTACTGACAACCCGTAGCTCTTGGACCACCCTATACGTTCACATGATATCATATTATAACCAACCTTTAATTGAAGTGACGTAGAGGAAGTATTGATTGACAAAGTAAGGAATTTCATGGTGACCTCCGATTACGGTCAATCCGTAAAGGACGGGAAGAGAATGTATGACTAGCATCAATAAATGAAAATAAATGAGACTGATAGGTTCATTATTTGATATAATGAAAACGAATGACACAAATTGGAACAAGAAATGGGAAAATATGACCAAATTAATGCAACAACACGAATGAATTCCAGAGCGATTTGAACTGCGAAGATTTAACTCATTTGACCTTCCAACCCAATCGCAAGGCAGTAGTTTAATCGTGCAGGCGGATTTCAGAGAAAGTCTGATGATTTTTAAAGTACTCGGTTCAATCATTTTTAGTTTTATTAAATTCTGACGTATGTTTTAATTTTAAGAAATAAGAAAATGTGTTCTGCTTCATTCAAGTTTCAAAATCAACTGGAACACAACAACACTACATGGTATTCGATTACTTACAAAGCAACGGAATAAAATGTCACGAGGACACGTCAGTGCAAGCAGAAGCATATTAAAAAAATAACTAAAAAGTCATGGAACAATTTAATGGCCCAACCGCTGAGTTATTTAACGGGAATTGATTTGACCTATGCTCGTAGCGAAATGATTTATTTAGAGCTCTAGCTGTAAAATATTCAAATGGAAGTTTGAATGCCGAAAGTTCAACGGCGGTGTTTTCATTTCTCAAGGATTTTACTTAATTAAAACTAACGAAAGAAATAAATTGAAATGGAAATCAATATATTGGAAATGCATGTTTACCAGAACATCCAACCTGCCGAATCAAAAATTTCTTGTTTTCTGTAAGTCCATGCATCCCAACAACCTACACTTTATTATTTGCCGTCTGGTTAAATATTTACGGGACCAACACCATCCTAGCCTTTGTTTATTCCATTTTTTTCGAATTATAAAAACCGCGTTGTTGAACATTGTACTATGTACTATAAAATTAATTTGAAGGTTGTAATTTTCGATAATAAAATAAGTGGAAGCCCGATTTCCAAAATAATCCTCGTCCACATGAGAAAACGATTGAAGATCCAACACGTCTGAATAATTCATTAAAAATGAAGGGACATACCATTTGATTTCTGTGTAAGCTTATTAATTTCAATTTTTTATTAAGTCGTGCTTGAATGACTGAATAAATTAGATTTAGGCTCAAATTATTTGCATGTGCCGAAAAGATCCAATTAGTATTCTTAAAATAACAATGTGCACATTTTGACTCGAATCGGAAATTACTAACATTATAAACGCATTTGACAATGCAATTAATTGATTCCGATTATTCAATCGTTCAGAATAACGTACAAAATTGTCGACTTTTTTCCAATTAAAAATCTTCAGGGGGGAATGCGTGTTGACACCGGACATATTTTAGGTAGTCAATTTCTGCCAGACTCGCCTCCTAATTACTTAGCCAAATATGGTTATTCTAACCAAATCAATTTTATTTATGTCAGATTTGTATTTCACACAATAATTAATATTGCATTGTGTGTGCTTGCACTGCAGCTCTTTGACATTTTTTTACACCATAATATCAATCAAGTGAGTGAAATAAAGGCTGTGTTCTTTACGAAGTAGTTCTTCAAGAAATTCTTTACCTTTGGTTTCGTGGACACAGTCCAACAGCGTCAATGTTATTTAAGGATACTTACCATGCTAATATAATGTGAACCATGTATCTGGTTTAAGGATGGTAGCCAAAAGGATATAGAAAATTTTTGAGCATAGATATCTGACAATGAGGGCCTACTCGGCGAGCCGATCATGGTGTTCCAGAGAGGTCGAACCCTTGGCATTCGATTCTAGCATGCTACTGCATACTGTGGCATTTTTTCACGGCGCTGCGCGCTGTCTGACCAATCGCTTATCGTTTGTCATTTGTTTACCTTTTCACTCACCGTAGTACTGTGGCGAACTTTCCTCAGCACTTAAATTAATTTGATTTTAATTTGATAATTTTATTTAATTCTGAATTATGTGTTTGTTCTTGGTTGCGATACCATTACAATGATAATTGACATAAGCAAAATGTCGAATAAGTTTCCCAGTAATTTTACCAGTGTCCTTACTACGTGTACAATTTTGAATTCTATCGCTCAATTTCGGAACGTTTTGCCGTAAGAACTATGTTGACGTCTGAAAGGTCACCCGTAGGTCAAATGATAGCCCCTATTACATGTAAAATTTTGGTCGATCGGTCAATCTAAAAAAAAGAAAAAAAAAGTAATACACCTTGTTTATGAACGGTCCTCTTCAGTGCAGTGAACTAGGTAGATGGCGCGAAGCCTTTCTGTCATTTTAGCTTTGGCCTTACTGTCACTGTAATGCTACACGATTGGCTTTCGCTTACCCTACCAACCGTAACCTTTGACCTTAGTTGATTTCACTTTTTTGAAATTATTAACAAACCGTAGTTTCAGAAATTTCGAATTAATTTGTGTGCTGCAATTCTCGAAAATCAGATTATCCGAAGTCGGATTTTCAAAATTATTTTCGACTGCACGGGAACAGGATCGAAGTCGCAGAGACATCTGAATAATTCAAAATGAACGGACATACTATTGGATTTCTGAGTAAGCTGATTAATTTCAATTTATTAAATCATGCAAGAATTAGAAAAGGACGATCAGTATATTTCTATTTTGGCAGTAACGATTCCTGTTGTCCCATCGTCTAGAACGACGTGTCGAATTGCTGAATTTTCTGCAATTATTTATTTTCAGGGGTGGGAACGGCATAGTGCAGTTAACACCAGGCATATTCCAGGAAGTCATAGCAAATTCTTACCAGGGTAGTGTCGCCTCGTGCCTCCTATCATTACTTAACGTAATATATTTTATAGCGATTAAGCGGTGTACCAAAAACATGGATTTAATGATCTGGGTTGATCGGACTCCTGTAGTAACTTCGCTAGACAAGATTCTGCACATAGCCATGAAAGCCAGCAATTCTTAAAGCCATAGAAAGCTCAAAGAATATACCTTGGAGAGGAAATTCTGATTGTTCGGTTAAAAATGCCTTGCCAGTGAAAAACCGACTTTCTCCAAACCGGTATATCGGTACAACTTTTTTTTTCTGAATTGCACCCAATTATTGCAAAAAAAAGATAGCATCGGCGGATTTTTCGAAAAGAAAATATATTTTGGGTGCGTTTCCGTCAAAATACCGTTAAGAAATCCATTTTTCATGCCAATTTTTAGTTGAACACCCGTCAGCGCCGCTACGTACATCGTACATATCTTCCAGCGGAAGGAATGGCTCCCTAGAACTAGATCCTTCATAGGATTCTCTGCTACAAAATGCGTATCTCACGGTTTGTCCGACTCCCCCAGACTGGGCTGGCCAGGGGGGAGGGGGACAAAGGTTACGTCGTGCCATCCTGTGTGCAGAACATAGTTCTGTACACAGTTTATAAAGGGACCCATTTTTACTCCCTTTAGAATTGACGGAACTCCCTTTTAAATTGAACAAAATCCCTTTAGAAAATGCGATTGCCCTTTGGGATATGACATTGCACTTTAGAATATGCTATTGCCCTTTAGAATATACGTTTGCCCTTTAGAATATACGTTTACTCTTTAGAATTCGACATTGCACTTTAGAATATGCGATTGCCTTTTTGAATTTGACATTGCACTTTAGAATATGCTATT
>JAQGCA010002464.1:0-13876 GCA_034698945.1 Protaphorura quadriocellata | reverse complement strand
AATTCTCTGACACTGCTCTGACTCTGAATTAATTTGACAAATTACTAGAATTATCTTCACGGGAAACCCCTTTCGGGCAGGATTCTTCAAAAATTCGATCATGACCATAAAATAAGTTCACATAATGATATTTCCAGAATTCCGTCGAAATTTATTTACTAAGAGAAATTACAAATTTCCATCCAAATACATAATTAATAGTTTTATTGAATGTTTTGAATATAATCTTGCATGGATCGGATCAATCATTTAACCGTCCGTTAATGACCTACATGTAATAATTTTCAGAACAGTAGATAGATAAAGGCTTTTTCTTTATTTGTTCAATCTTTTCAGAATAAACTGTTGTAAACAAGAGGACCATGGCGTTAATTTTCAGTTTTCGCCGACGTGGCTAATACCAACCATTCCAGTACCAATTCCAGTACCATGTCCAGTGTGCGGTCCAGCTCTCAGTCGTCCACTGTCTCTCGTGGAATTCATATTCCTGGATTATATCTTGATAAGCTGAAGTGAATGTCTCGAGAAGTTGAATGCAGGAAATCTATACAAAAAATGACAATAATACGAGTTAATATACGCATTGATTACCTTACAATCTTGACGCATATAGAGTGAAGTGTGACAATTACAACCATTTATCACGTGGGGGTAACGCGGAAAAAAACTCATACCCCTGGCTGAAATTAGCACACAGTATCCGCTTCACACGTCCGTTGGAGGGGTCAAGTGCATTAAGATAGGCTGGAATTAGCACACTTGTCGTTTATGGGTTAATTCCTCCATAACCTCAAAAAGTGTGCTAAAAACAGTCACCGCTATTTGTGTGCATGATTCTTGGTTGCCATGCCCACGTAGTTAAGACGTGGCCGTAATTAGAATATTGTCTCCATGGTGGCTCGAATTAGCCCACCCCACCCTATTTTTTGATGGGCGAAATGTGGTCGACAGTATAGTTATTCATTAAAGAACAGTTCTAGTGTTCGTTTATTAAAAATATTTTTGTGACTTACGCCCTCCTCGCATCTGCCGGCTTCAGTTTCAATAAATTCTTTCATTTCCCCGGCAGGAACTCCTTCATATTCAGATTCTAGTGTCTCCATGATGTTGATTTGACTTCCTGAAACGCCGGACTCAAAATGGACTTTGAAGCCCACCAAATTATCGAAAACAAGTTTCTGAAGGTTCAAGGTCGAAAATGGCAAGAGTAGGGCACAATGTTTCAGAAATCGACCATGGAAATACAATCGCCTCAAATTGGTTGGACTGTGATCCATAAGCAGATAAAGACAAGTAGTTAGTGAAGCAGACCAGGGTCCATCATTTAATGATTTCGTCATATGAAATTCCTCCAAATTTGGGACAAGGCTCAGTAATTGAGTATAAAATTCTTGAGCCTGATCTGGATTGAGATTTTGGTGGTGACGATCAATCCTGTGATATGCGTTCACATCAAAGTCAATTGTTGTCAATTTCAGAAGTGTAAGCGGAGGCTGTCCAATTGGAAACAAAACGCCAAATGTCCATGCATAAGGGAATTTTGTTAATTTTAAATATTCCAATTCCTGGAAAGACCCAAGAAAAATGTCTCGGAAGATGTCAAGAGTGAATGATGATCCAGGATAAGCCCAATGAAAATTCAATTCCACTCTTTTGAATGATTTCCCATGCGACGCCATGATGCCGAGGAGTACGGTTTCCCATTCCCCAAAGTCCGCTAGTGTATTATTATTTCCAAATTCCAGTTTCAAGTTTTTAAATCCAAAGAATCGTTTCCCATTCATCAAAAAATCTGCAAGGTCTCCAGGGAGAACGAAGGAAAATGTCGAGCGGATCTTCATTTGTCGCATAATTTCTTCATTCCATAATTTGCAAACGAATCGACATTTACTCAGGTCCTTCGTCCCAATGAATTTCACGAGTTCACGTACGATCTGCAGAAATTGCAATGAATTTTATTTTTTAAATTAATTTTATTGCTAAACACAAAAAACTGGATTAAACTGTCATCTTAATTTTCAAATTAATTAAAATTAACAAATTTTCAAACAAAAAATACACTTGATTGTGTTTTTTTAATTATTCAATTATTTTAAAAAGTACTACTCCAAAACAAAAAACAAATTTAATAAAATGTACCACAGGAATGATGAGAGGGTGAATTTGTGGGCATATTATCTCATCATGATTTTCAGCCTTCAGTTCCGGCTTGAACAGGCCAGACATTTTGATGTATTCAAACTAAAAAAACTGTTGAATCGTAACTGATGAATTGTATGATGAAATGTACAATTTTAAAGTTGAATTTTCTTTTGTCCCGGGTTGGAATTCAACGGACGACTCTGATGAGCCCACCGTGTGCGTATACAACACACGTGTCTGAAATTGGGGCAAAGTGCGTACAAGGGAACCAGTCGACCTGACTTCATTGCTGGACAAGGGAAATGAAATGTAATCTGGTTACGATATGCCAAATTGACGTCGGACGAATTAATTTGGGTAGAAAGTTTTTTTGAAAATTCTATTTTTTGTAAAAAAAGAATGGATTACTTCAGACTTTCCGTCTTTCATGACTTGATGAGTTTTCCCATGCTATGGACAATTGATCATAGTCTGCCTGTCTTTAATTTGTCAGTGTGGTTAAGACAGGATCTCGTAGCACTCTTTAATATTGCGTATATCATATCTGGTTAGGTATTGTTTAATTTATATTTCATGAAACCTGGCCAGTTCTACTGTAAGCGGAGTTTTCTCCGTTTCCACATCAAAAATTCTCTAACGCTTAAATATTTGGTGACAAAAGTAGGATACCTATTCCTTCGATTCGGAAATATGGAGAAAATAGATAAGAATGGGAGGAACAGATTGTGAAGTAATGCGGGAACATGAAGTTTCATGTAATTTCCTACCATTTTCTGTCAAGATAAGATCTGACGATTCAGCATCTAGAATAATCACACATGCCATACACTTATCAATACTTCATGATATTAATCCAGAATTGTCCATATTTCCAGGAACGGGGTAAACAACCGCACCAGCCGTCACTTCGTCGCTCAGTTTTTATTGTATAAGTGTCTGTCATACAATGGAAAACAAAGTTGATCTCAAAGTTTTAATTTTTGCCATCAAATACGCCGAATTCCTTAAATGTCTTCCATTTTCATGGTGTCCGGAGACATCTCGAATGTCTTCTGTGGATAAAAAATCAACATGGCTTTGGAAGTTTACAACTGTGTGCCTGTTTCTCAATCTGGCTCTAATTGTTCTTGGTCTTATAAAAAGTCTTTCCATGCCTAAATCCCAGATAAATCGTCCAATGATTTATTCCATGTTCTTGGCTGGGTTTTCTGTCTCTAGTTTCCTACAAATATTGATTTCACACAAGAAATATGAATTGTTAGCATTTACTAATCATTTAATTTCTTATCGGAAATTCGTACAAGGTGAGTATTCGAAAATGCCTAGCTTTGGTCCAGATATGCCATTATACTATTTTTAAAACTTCCAGACAACTATGCGAAACCTGAAGGAGGAATTCAACATAGGATTTTGGACTTTTGTCTCAAATCGATGACAATCGTTGGAGTAATCCATCCATTTTGTTTCTACGCTATGACAATAGCAATCCCAAATGAGCCAATATTTGTCAGCTCATTGGTACCGACGGAATTTCGATATTTCTGGGTTACACTATTGGCCGGGCTTCCGCATCTTTGGGTGACAGCTGTGACGTGGTTAACTGGAATATTCTTTGCAATCATTCTTTCGACTCATATCTGCACCACATTGGCTGTAATTAAGCAAATGAGGTATTCGAAAATCAAAATTTTAATTGAATTTTTTAAAAATCTAATAATTTCCCGCTATTCAGACCAAGCGCACTTTTTCCGGTGAATGAAGCAACAAATAATGAGCTGAGGACACCTTACGGCTTTCTGCAGAACTATAGATGTCTTCAAATCATGAACAATGATTTCAATGACTTGGGCCAACCATATTTAATTGTCTGTACGAATTTCATTTTAACGGCTGTCTCTGTCTTGGGAACTTTTCCACTTGTACGCTACAACCAAATGTTAAAATTGGTAGAATTGATAACAATCATTGGCGATGCGCTGATTGGGACATTCGTCATTGTTTCAGCATATACGATCATGGGGACGTTGAATGAACATTCTGCTTCATTGGTTGGAGTTTGGAAGAGAAATAAATCGCAGATAAGAATTGTGGAAAGGAAACTTTTCTTCAAGTATTTACGCTCTTGTCCGCCTATCAAGATTCGAATTGGAAATTTTGGACATTTTCAGAAGTCTGATAAGTTGAGAATTCTATCTCGAATCATCTATTTCACAACAAAGTTACTGATTTTAGTTGGGAAATAATATATGCGTGGACGTAGAATAAATGCTTGTACTATGATTGCATGTCGCGGTAGGAGAAACAATTTCGATTAAATTCTTAGCTTGAACTCGGATTGGATTGGAATTAATTACTAGTTTTCTTATGTTCTCGAAATTGAGATAGTTTAAATTAATTGCTCCAATAATAGAAGAAATAGTTTTAGGGAGGGCTTTCAATTAGAATCTAGTAAACTTCTTAAGTTTGAAATTATTATCGAAACAAGCGCATACATTTACCTGATATTACTACTTATTCGAAACATGAGTTGAATGTAATAAAACTTCATAAACTTTGTACTTCAATTGTAGACACCGCAGTAATTGACTGAGAAAATACTCACGTACATTTAGGATGACATGTGGCAATTACAGTTCAAAGCTGTAAGCACTGCCGTACTTGAAGTAGAGTCCGACGCTGGTGGTAGACAAAGTAACAAGTAGCGTAGTTCTGGGAAAAAGAATTAGCTACAAAATATTCTTAGAAAACATGATTTCACGTATAACATTTAATTATATTAAACACATCATAAACATTGGATCCAAATTAACATTACTTCCATTCTATTGGGATGAACATTCACAAACCTTACAACCATGTTCTAGGAGAAAAATAAGAATATGGACCTGCTTGTCTGTCCTAAGTGCCGGATTTCTTAATATTCTTTGGCGGGCAGCCCTAATAAATGTATTCACAAGGAACGTGAATATTTTCCAAATCGTATTCTGCATTTTTATGAATGCACTCGCCGTGCTAGTTGCTTCAGTTATATATAATTTAATTTTATATTGGGAAGATTCTATCAACTTCTTCAACAAACTCATTAGGTTTAATCAGAAATTTGGTATGTCCCGTATCTCTATTCCTAAATATTTAATTTAATTTCTTCAGTATTTTTAGCTGATTTTTTAGTATTTGCAGAGAAAACGTACTTTCCGCAAAAAATTGAAATCCAAGTACAACAAGACGGACTGGAGATATATTGTCGTGTGATAGCTTGTGGAATTATTGCGAATGTCATATTTATGCCCGCAACGCATCTCCTGTTACTGCAGAGTCAAAAAGAACTTTTCCACAATGTTCGATATGAATCCTCTGAAAGAAATGCCGTGTTGATGGTTGCCACGATGTTATCACTCATTAGTGTCTGGCCGCCGTGTGTTTTCTACCTCATTCTTGTCATTGTATCTCCCAATTGTCTGTATTTATGGTTCAAGGAATTAATAAGGTATTTAACAAATGTTCCGGCAAAATGGAGTTTGGCAAATGAATGAGGTTAATTTGAAAAATGATCATTTTATTCAGAAATAAGGTCGAAAATCTCAACACCGTCATTAATTCTGACTACAGAAAATTCCAATTGCTCCACTCTTTCAACCTGGAACTTTGCAACAAGAATTTCCAACTTTCCATTCTAATCATTGCAGTGTGTATTTCTATCATCAGCTCATTTTATTCAGTCTGTCGAGTAATTGGTCAAGTCGAAGGCGGATGGGAAGTGGTCATGTTATCAGGCGTCGGAACCTTGGGGTGGAGCTGTATTGTTATTCTGAAGGTGGTCCTCAGTTCCTGGAGAGTCACCGCCACATCTGAACAATTCTTACTGCATCTGCAAAATTTGAATACTCAAATCAGTCCAATCCAAAAACGATATCTAAAATCATGCAAAATACTCTCTTTCAGTGTTCCACTTTTGTTTACTATTTCAAGAGACACATTTATCAAACTTATCAGTGATACGGTTCTTGCAAGAACTATTGATTTTTTGCTAGCTTTTTAAGCCTTGGACTTGTCAAAACAAATCATACTCGCGTTATTATGCGGACTATGGTCCTAATTTAAAATGTACATAGTCATTCCTTATCTTAGTGTTCTCATTCTCATGCTTACTGTAAGTTACATGTTGTAACTTAGCATGCAGGGTTGGAATGTATTTAATCATTCAAAGCTGAGACAATTCCATGGTTCTGTACACATGTTAAGAGGATATAATTAAGTCACAGCCCAATTTACTTGGAAAACAGAAACTTCATCGAATGTCCATCGAAATGTTAAATCATTCGCGTAATTACCTTTTGCGACTAGAAAATTTATTCTCAAAACCAAACGGAATGTCTAAATTTTTACTATTGGGTATAAATACATAAAACAGTAGTAAAACCATAAAGTCTAACATGATATTGACATACCTCTTATTAAGACGTAACATTATAGTTATTTTATGACTCAAATTGCGTCATCTCAAATAATACGTATGAGTCTCAGTCTACACTAATTTATTCCCATTATTTGTACGTGTTCTCGTCATTTGTGAAGCCACTTTCCGAGTCGAGACAATAATTCCATGGTTTGGTATACAAGGTAAAAGGATAATTAAGTGATTGTCCAAATTACTAAAAAACAAATATTTCATCAAATTCCATCGAAATGTCAAATCATTCCCGTAATTACCTCTTCCGTCTGGGTAATATATATTCATAACAAAACTGAACGTCTAAATTTTTACTTTGTAAGTAATTGTGACATTAAATATTAGCAAAATTCCTTGAGTCTAATATAATATTTCTAATTAAGGCGTAACATTTTACTAAGGATATTTAAGACTCGAATTGCATCATGTCAAATAATATGTGAGTCTCAGTTGACACTAATTTATTCCCGTTATTTGTGTAGGCATGTTTCCTCGCCATTTGTGTAACCATTTTCTCGATAATTAAATAGAGTATTCGGAAGATCAGTCTAGCGTTGGATACGAACAAATCAACGACACGTGTATTAAAACAAACAAACATTTAAAAGGAATTGACTAATAGTGGTTGGTGGTCGTGGGAATGATATTTGAGTCTGTCAATTGCGCACTGCCACCAAGATAACTTGGCGTTACGAGTATGTTATTACAGCTCTTCAGAAAATGACCACATCACTCCACACTGTCAGACTAATTTGATTAATAATTATCATTTCTAAAGAAATCTGCGCAACAAAATTTAGGACTATAACCATATGCCGTGCCGTATAAATTATTTAGTTGAGTTCTTGTACTTATTAGCGGTAATTGAATAAGAAATTGTACGAATTGAATAATGAAACTAGTTTGCATTTTAATTATTTGCACGTTGGTAATTGGGGTTGTGTATGGATTACACGAGAGGTCTGTACTGGAGAAACAATGTCATGAAATACATCCTGACCCACAGGAAAACATCGACTATGACTGGGTAATTCATTACAATTGATATGCAACGGATTAAATTAAAGATCACTTTGTGGCAAAAGTTATGGTAACATATAGAGAATGTAATACCGAAGAGTAATTCTAATTTCGGTATTTCGGTATTCCGGTATTAGAGGTTCGGTATTTCGGTATTTTAATACCGAAATACCGAATTTCTATTTTGCTTACGAAATGTTAAATAACATGTCATATTAAGGACCCGTGGTATATAAATAACAATGTACTGTGTTTATTCAGTTTTTTTCAGCAATACATGTGTCTTTCTTATTTTGATATTCCAACATTTGATAATGTGATCGCAAGAAGCAGAGACTGTCAATGCTACAGTAATTCAATCTGGCACGTAGCTTACTTACAAGATAACCAGAAGCAGAAAATGCTCTTTCAGGTTCAACACTAATAAGCCGAATTGTTTTGAGACTGTCGTAGACCATTTGAATATGCAATCCCCTTGACCCCCCAGATTGGAACAATGCAATTTTGGTTTTAATTGTAGACAGGAGATTCTTCTCAGGCTGACTCTTCTCGGAATGCGAGGAGGACGTTGCCTTATCAAGAGCGTCTTCCAGTTCTTTTTGCAATGCCGTTTTCGGTTTCTTCCTACTAGAACTGACGGAAGTAGAAATTTCACTGACTTCCTGATCCAAATCTGTAGATTCGATATTTGGCTCTTGATCTGAAATGCCATTAAATCGAGTGATCAGTTCTTTCGCAATGTTCGCCATCGCTGTGATCGAGGGCATTGTAAATATGGAATTCCGTTTCATGTGTTTGCCGGTGTGTAAAAATTCAAGAACACCAGAAAGTTGAGTTCGGCGCTGTTTTATACGCAGTTCAAGCGAAGAATGTAGATCCATGCTCAATGGTGTGTCTTGCTCTTCTAGTTTCTTCAGCATGAACTCTAAGGCGGCGTCAGCTGTTCGTAAGTTTGTCTCCCTACGACAGAGTGCTTCTACTGTTAGTTTGATAGGTTCCAGTGCATTAGCTAGACTTGAAAGCGTATACCACTCAGCCTCAGAAAAATTGATTTCTGACTCCATGTCCACGAGGGATTTCAAGTTGGCATTTTCAGCATGACGAACCTTTCAATCATCTCGTACAAACTACTCCACCGGGTTCTTGAGTCATGAATCATAGTTAGTTCTTTTCCGGAATCAGCCAGTGTATGTTTCAGTAGAATTTCGTCCTTCTTCTTTGGAGATTTTCTGAACATCCGCACGACAAGTCGGACTTTTTCAATGAGAGGTCTGAATTCGTCATTTGGAACCAGGCAAATATCTTCACCATCCTCATTTTTAGTAACAAATTCTGAGGCTAACTCCGAGTGTAAAGTTTCGTCATCCTCATCCTCGTCTTCACACTCACTAGAATCAGGATCGTCACATGCAACTTCGTCATTAGTGTTGTCAGGGGTTGTCTCTTCTAATGTGTTAGACTTCTTAGGTTTCGCATACAAAACATCCAACACTGCCAATTGTATGCCGTGAGCATAACAAAGTTGCTGATGAGTGGGAGAAAGGCGTCCAACCTTTGTCATTACGGAGGCGCCATCGGTTCCAATGCTCACAATGTCAGATTTCAGTGACAAATCAAATTCGTTCAATCTCTTGATAACGAGGTTCAAACATTTTTCGGCCGGAGCACTCCCATGAATTCTCACGAGTCCCAAACTCCAAGTAAAATCCTCGAGGTGAACGTTTACATTGATATATCTCCGGTTCCTCTTACTCGTCCATTCATCGAAGGTTACACTAAACTTCTTTCCAGCCTTTTTCAGCTTTCGGATGTCCTCTTTAACTTGACCACGTATTTTATTGGCGTATTCGACAACCTTCTTACGAACAACCTGTGGGGTTTGCGGTACATTTTCACACCCACAAGACTTAAATAATCGTCTTAAATCAGATGACGGACAGACAACGGCAAAAGAGAGTCCATCCTTCGCCGTCAAACGCAAAATAACCGCTTCAGCAGACTTGTCCTCCAATGGCGGAATGAATTTCGTGATTTTCGATTGTTTTGGCAAGGTCGGTTTTGATGGAATTGAGCCTGTAAATAAAACGAACAGAATTTGTAGATTTGTAAAAAAGAAATAAACTCATTAATTCACATAGCCGAGACTGAATCAAACATCTTGTGAGTTTCGTTTGAACGTATGGGAGTTGCATCCTTTTAGACCCAGAAATTTATAAATCAGTTTTGCAGTTAGTCTAGTAGTAGGATACACTAATTCACCAATTCGAGGACAACAATACGGGAAGAGCAGGTCCGAGTAATCGAAACCAATCACAGTGACAGCGAGTAATCTGACCCACTAGACCTGTTTCTAAACTATTAAATAATTTGATATAATAATTAATTCAAATACCTTCACTATTGGCTGTTGGCATTAATTCGGTCCTTTGCGCAGTGATATTTGGTGCCTTGATTTCAGATGAACATGTAGTCCAGTGGTACTGCCATATTTGGTTTTGAGTAGTTGGTTGCATTTAATGCATTTAGCTGATTCTCCATTATTAACACTCTTAAAAAAATCCCATACTTTCTTCCCCTCTTGTTCTACAATATGAGTGGAATCTGTCTCCGGTAGTATTATTGATGAAATTTGAGATTCTCCCATTTTCAACCAAACTAAAACTGAAGAATAGTTTTGGGACAGGACAGGACGAGAGGTGGACACGAGACAACGACTGGATTTCTCAATTTTTGAGTGAAAAGAGTCGTAGAAATGCAAATTTTAAATTCTCGTGCCCATTCTTCCCTCACAAGATCATACGTAGATGTCAGTACTACGAATATAGTAGAAAAATTGAATACCGAAATACCGATATTACCTGCAAAATATTTCGGTATTTCGGTATTGAAAAATACAGCGATATTTCGGTATTTCGGTATACCGAAATTTTGGTATTACATTCACTAGTAACATAGTAACATAGTAACATAGTACATGTTTGTACAAATAAACAGGTAACTTCAGTGGACACATGGTACTTTCCTCACGCGAGCAAATTGCATGGTTACCGAGTCGCGTCAGAAGTGAAAAGTACTCCAATCAATGAGATCAAAGACCACCATTATTATCACAACAGTTGCATTATAGTCAAGTGGGGAAAGAGGGAACATCCGGTCATGTACGGATTCGATGGTCAGGAATTGAAGGTCGAAATCACACCGATCGGTCATGGAAGGGCCCTCTATGAATCAGCCGGCAGGAGTAAGAGTTGGATATAGAGAGTACAATTAGAAAAATAAAACTGAATATGATGTTACAATTTATAATAATCGTTTTCTAAGGTGCAACCATGGCAGTCACACTGACGGATAACAAAACCTTTCAATTCTTCTATGTTTGTTGGAGTGACGGGGAATCTAGTTGGGGTGTCCTGTCCACCTCTAAGGAGCTGGGTGATGAAACGGAAGAAATAATTTTCCAACACGCAAAATCTTTGGGATTTAATGAAGAACATTTCACTCAACATTCGTACGGCATATGTGAGGACATAATCGAAGATGATGTTGCAACAAAAGACGAACTTTAAAACACCATCAAATCACAATCAATTTTCTGTTTGTGTTGTCGTATTAGTAACTTAGAAATATTAACCACAAGTAGAATAAAAAGGCATTCTGGCATTAACGGTTTCGGCTTTACAGCGTTCAAATACATAAACAAACAATTAAACAAACAAACATGCATCAACTCAACGTTATTAAGTTACCTGATTTGTATGTAAACTGGGGAAATAATTTCCGCCTAATTTAATCAAGGAGGACATGTGACCCGGCAACAATTTCATGCGCGAACAAATAACGGAACGGTGAAATAGCAAACCGATGCAAATCAACACGATATAATTCATTTGTTGCAGTAAATTCCAGTTCAGGATCGATGGGAATAATTCAAACCAATCAACTTTATAGATAGAGGGGAACTGAAACATTAATTGATGTGGCTTTTCGATGACTTACATTGCAACACGTGAAGTTCCAGATTCAAAGCGTTTAGTTCAAATCAGATAAAATTATTGCGGAGAATAATCGTCGCGAAATCTATATACATTTAAAGAGTGACAGCCTTACGATGATAGATAGAGTCTTTCGCAATTTTGTTTGTTCGAATTATGTAGAAAGTGAGAAAGTCAGAAGCATTCTTTCCCAGAACATATCGAGCGTTGCGTGCTGAAACATCGAAGAATGTTGACACCGAAGCGAATGCAGATAGTAGACTACGTTTTTAAACTCATCACGGTCTCTGCATTTATTCCAGCGGATTACGACATGAAGACCAGGAGATTCACTCCAATGAAACACAGGATCAGTAGAATGCTAAATATGTTATGTTCCATTGGATCGATCATCATGATGGCGTTTGGCATCGCTTTCCTTGTACTTGATGTTTGGATCAATTATTGGCCAGTTGAACAAATCGTACTCAATTCCTTCTTCATCTTAGCAGCTTAATTCAATGCCTGCGTTGATCTTGGAATTTATCTTCATTTTGATGAAATTGGAACTCTCAGTACAAATTTGTTCAAATTGAACCAACATTTTCAAGGTGAGTACTAGTCGAAAACGTTGGCATTTTTTTGCAAATTATCTATGAATTTCGCCAGACAAATTTATGAGCCTTGACGAAATCAAGAAACATGGGAAAGGTCGATCACAATGCTCGATATGGTGATCATGCATGTTTGTTACGTGAATTCAGTCCTCATCGGTTTTCAAATCTTTGAAGAGTATGACATGTTCCGACGCTACGACTTTATTCCAGTGGCGTATATCCTTGGATTGGACCACTCGTTCTTGAATACGTTGCCTTTCTTGATTCAGTACATCGTCATTGCCAGAGCCATCCATTCATTCCTGTACATCTTAATCTTTTGGTTG
The DNA here is from genome assembly GCA_034698945.1 of Protaphorura quadriocellata. Classification (NCBI taxonomy): domain Eukaryota; kingdom Metazoa; phylum Arthropoda; class Collembola; order Poduromorpha; family Onychiuridae; genus Protaphorura; species Protaphorura quadriocellata. The sequence continues at coordinate 1,350 of JAQGCA010002464.1, read as the reverse complement.
GCATTTTATTTGGAGACGTCAACTTTCAATGCGAAACAACTGATCACGAATCCCAATATATCTTTTGACAGTGTTGACCGAATATACCGCGCCGAACAGGTTTTGAACAAATGCTTGAATAATTCTCGTTTATTCCAAATCATATTCCCTGCATGTTTCTGCATTGCATTTGTTCTCATGGTCACGAGTATTGCCTGTACCATCAAATTGTATGAGTCTATAGGCTTTGTGATTGTCACTTTCATGATTGTTTCCGCATTCGTCTTAAAATTTGTTGTCAAGGCTTGGTTTGTTGAGGTGGGGCGATTGAATGACGTGTCACAAAATTTCATCCGAATCTGGAAACAAAAAGGTCAACTTGATGCGGTTTTTTGGAGACACGTCCGTTCATTCTTTCCTCTCAATATTAGAATTGGGAATTATTTTGATGTGAACACCGGTACTCTGATTCAATTTCTTGGAGAAGTACTTGGAAAGACAGTTGATTTAATTCTTTATTAAATATTCCCCTCACAATATGTAAGATTGGTTTAATTCTAGTTTTTGATTTGCTTACTCCATACACAAATTATATCACTTATGAATCGTGAAATAACTGTTTTTTGGTCCGTACTCTTAGAAAATAGAAAAACTGTTTCGTCTGGTTCGCAGTGGTAATTTCCTGGTTGCTTGCGCAAATTGGTCCGTACTATTGCACAATAATTGTTTCTCCCAAACTATATTACGTTGAATATTGTTAATACAAATATTGTTGTTACGCCCTAATATTCAATTAAAATTATGGATGATTTCAAGACGAATCCCAAGTGAAAAAGTGTTGAAACCACAATTTATTCTAAAATTTTGCATTAATATCACATGGCCGGGCTGGTCAAAGATTGTTGTCTTGCATACAAAATTAAGCTGGGGAGGTTATTACAAGAGGCAACTAATGCTTTGGGTAATGCAACATTTCTGATGTACATGTAAGAGATAGGACGGGTTGTGGAGGTAAGTGGGCTTCCTGGTTGGCTAAGCTAGGTGTGACTTTTTTTTTACTGTTCTTCCTTATTCTGATACCATTATAATGCCAAAACTTATTTTGCCGATTTTTTTTGAAAGATAGGGTTATGGAGTACCTTTCAAAATATGTTCAATCTAAACTTTAAGAAAGCAGGGTCTTCCGATTTCAGCGAAATAAATCTCAATGAGTTAAATAAATATTTTGCTGAGGTGCCATTTCCTCCTAATATATCTCCTCATGACACACTTAAAGATAAAGAATGTAGCCCACCAACGGACAATACGTTTTTTTACATAAGTAATGTAACTATGAATGATCTCTCAAAAGCATGGAAGAGTATAAAGAAT
>JAQGCA010002463.1:0-13877 GCA_034698945.1 Protaphorura quadriocellata | reverse complement strand
TTAAGTTGGTTAATCTCTAGTGCAATGTCCCTACTGTGTTTTCACTTGGATACCCCTAGTAGCAGGAAAATATTCCCTAAAAAGTGCCACAATGTAATTACTCTGCCCCGTCATTTTGGCAAGACTTAACGAAATAAGTCTTAACTGTATGTTGTTAAGTTGATTTATCCGTAAAGCGCAATCTCCCTACCGTGTTTTCACTTGGATACCGCAAGTAGTGGGAAAAAATACCCCTTGGAGAGAAACCTTTATAAACCGACCGCGGGCCAGGCTTGGATCAATTATATTGGTAATTGTAATTGTAATTAATTACTTGGAAGATGTTTGTAATTGTATTTGTAATTTGTAATTCAAATTACATTTTTCTCAATTACATTTGCTGACTAGCAAAGACTGAACGAAGTTTTGGATGAGAGCAAATATGTGTTTTTAGAGCTGATAAACACGAATAAAGGTTATTTGAAATTGTAATTTGTATTGTAATTGTAATTGCAATTAATTACTTTCGCAATTTCGCATAATATAATTTGTAATTGTAATTAATTACTTTAAAAAGTGAGGGTAGAGTTTGTAATTTGTAATTAATTACATTCTCAAAGTAATTGACTCAAGCCTGCAACCGTCTAACTGGTAATAATCTGCCCATCATTTTAAGGCAAAACTTAACGCAATAACGGTAAAGTCTTAAACGGAGAACCAAAGCGCAATTTGTCTATTGATTTTAACAGTGCGCAATGTGTCTATTGTGGTTCGGAGGGAGTGGAATCAGTCGGGTGGCTGCGTGGCCGTCAGTTTGAGTTTGGGGTCTGAGTCGGATCCTCATGCTATTGATTCATGCGACGACTCCGCTCCCCACCTAAAAACACACACGTCAGAATACGAAGAAAGGAAGAAGTGTCCAAATAAATCATCAGTCACTTCAAAATGTTGTGCACTGAAGAATTATTCAGTCGGACACAGTGTAATTGTTGTCAACAAGGGATTCCTGGGATTGGGATTGAGTGTGTGGACTGTCCGAATTCCGTCAAATTGTGCTGTGAGGTAAGAAAATAAAACAAAAACATCATGGGTTCGTTCGTTGAGAATATTTTTTATGTAATATTTGTTGTTATGGAAGGAAGGGTGAGGTGACGTCACATATGACTGTCTTTCGTACTATATAGGCACGTTAACCTCGCGGGCAAACACTGAACATTGCACTTTGTAACAATACGCAGTATTTTCTGTCAAGTAAACAGCAAACGGAAGGGTGGTTCTCATTTAACACACCTAATATTATGTACGTTTACATGCAACTACATGATTTTTATTTTATTTTCAGTAAAGAATGGTGTATTCGGTAAATGTCATTTCTTACCGGTAAAACTTAAAAGAATGGCATTCATGCACCAATAGGGCAAGGGCACCCCAAAAACCAATAATATTATGTCAGTTTAGTTTATTTTACATGGGGGTGATTCTCTTTTAACTCAGAAATTATATAATTAGGAATGGCACACGAATTTTATTTTATTTTTAATTATTTTCGCTAAATAACGTTTTATACTGCTGATTTCATTTCTTCTTGTCGGTTACCTTTAAAAGAATGGTGGCCTTAATTTTGCACCAAAGGTCATAGGTCATCCACCCCCAACAATATTATTTTCACGGATAATATTTGTTTCATTTAGTTTATTTTACAGTACAGCGATGGGAAGGGTGGTCGGGTCGTCACTTAACTCAGAATTGTGTATGACACGAATTACGAATTGTATTAGAAAAGGTTTGAGAAATTGGAAGGACTGTCACTCCTGACCGCAAAAAGTGGTCACTTTACATTATATCATCCGTTTTTCTTAAAAGTATCGGTCCTTTAGATACCCCGACTTATTTAAGTGTTTTTTTAACATTCTTCAATGTAATACTTATTGATATTTTGAGGCAAATATTTGTGGGAGGGAAGTCTACTGAGTGACTGAGAATAACTGTTATATTATATTTCTAATGATAATTATGTAAAGCGTAATTAATTATTTTTTTATGTTCAATCTGCAGTGCTTTGGGCTTGGAGCTGAAATAGGCCAACATAAATCCGATCATGGATACCGGTTCTTTGTAAGTTTAATTTCCTAAATTAGATACTCCCTTAGATGTGATGTTTTCGTTTAATTTATAAATCGGAAATTAAATTATTGTTGTATTCTCTTGACCAGGACTCGTCTGGAAATATATTCCTGTTCCCAAATGGTACAAATTGGACAGCCAAAGAAAACATAAGACTTTTGGATGGAATTGAACAATTTGGATTTGGAAATTGGCAAGACATTAGTAAACATATTGAGACGAAAACCCCCACAGGTAAGAAGGAAGAAATTATAAATTTTTTGATATTCCCATTTAATATTTTAGGTTTTGAATTGAATTGTAATTTGATGGTGATGGTAGTCACATCACAGGAAAACTTGAATTAAATTATGAAGGAAGTTGTAATTAATGATTGAATATTATTATTTAAAAAATATAGAAAGCAAGGACGAGTATGTCCAAAGGTTTGTCGAAGGAAGTACCGGGAAAGCCACATGGCCGCATTGTAAAAGTCATGAACGTCCTACAGTGGATCATACATGTCCAGAGGATGGTCCACTTTCACCTAGTCTTACCGCTAAACTGTCACCATTGAGGATTGCCAATGATGAAGCATCGCAACTTGGTTATATGAATCTTAGAGATGATTATGAAAAAGTAAAGAATTTTAACGAATTAAGTCTCAATTTTTTATGGATATTTTCTGATCATTGATTTTATTAATTGCGAAATCAGGAGTATGATAACGATGCTGAGAAGTTAGTCTCTCAACTTGTGTTCAACTCCGACGATGAAGAAATCGACATAGGTAAGTTCGTATTGCAATAAGTTTTTATAGATATATTTCACCTACCTATAGAATATATGTATAATATTCTTAAAATTTCAAAATAATTTTATAGCCCTCAAGCTAGCACTGGTTGATATGTACTCCAGACGACTGCGAGAACGTGTTAGAAGAAAACGTATTATCCGTGATTATCAATTAGCATCTAGTTTCTTTAAAAAGCCAGCTGCGAGTAAGACTAAACGGAGATACCTTCCTTATGAACGGTAAATAATAGAAAAATATTATAATGATCAATTCAAATTACCGACTGGCTTAAATTAATTTCTAAAATCTTGTTTTTGAGTTTACAGAGATGTGATAGACAAATTAAAATCATTTACACAATTCCATACAGCCCGAGAGCATGAACATTTTATACAAAATCTAATTAAAGAAAAGGAACTTCAATCCAGATTACAAGAATTATATAAGTACCGAAAGAATGGAATTACAAAACAAGAAGATTGTGTTGAGTTTGAACGCGTAGGAAAAAACGAAACGCTTCCGATATCCAAACTAAACGGAACAAAAAATTCTATACCTCCGCCAGACCCACCGATTACACGAATGGAATTGGTAATTTATTTTTCTAACTTCTAACACTTCGCCAGGCACGTACTGTAGCTTGCAAACAAAACCTCTCCAATTCATTCTTCACCGATTAGGGACATTGATTCCGGTCACTTTGGGTCACTTTCCGGTAAAAACCGGGAACGCTTTCTTGCATTGTTTCATCAATTTAAAATCTCATTAAACAATATTAAATATCATTAGCACCACAATTAAGTACTCAACCACCCAACGACCGCAAAACATATTTTTTACTAATTTGTTTGTTTTATGTTCGTTGGGTGGTTGAGTACCCAATTGTGGTGATAATGATTTGTAATCTTGTTTAATGAGACCTTAAATTGATGAAACTATGCAAGGAAGCATTCCCGGTTTTTACCGGAAAGTGACCGAAAGTAATCGGTAAAGAATGAAGTCGAGGGTTATGTTTGTTTGCAAGCCACAATAAATGTCAATTCGGAATTTTTTCACATTTCGGATTATTATGCTTACGTCATATCTGGTTGGGTCAGTCTACAGTCTGCTTGAACTTGGTTGTACTTTAAACTCATTTCCGACTTTCTGCAAAAGCCGTGGACTGTTTTTCGATTTTTGCCGGATACCGGATATCTAAAAGTCGGTCATTAATTACCCTCCCTCGGTATCCTTGCCTTAAACGATCGAGTCACAGTAAATATTCTGAGAAGTTTGCTAACTTGAGCTTTGGAGTGACCTAACTATTTTCGCTTCCTCTAAAATTGCATGGTTTTCATTATATCTTAAATTTCATGTTACATTTGAGGGGACTTCTTATTTTTTGTTCCCCTCGTAGGATAGAAGTCACAACAGCGCCGAGACAAATCAAAGACAACAACAATTCAACCAATTCAACGTGTAAGTAATTTCCGCTACTTTCTTGCCAAGCAGTTATTAGGCATTACAAACCGAAATGGTGAATTACAAAATTATCGCCAATATGTTTCGTTTATTTAGCCTCCCAGACAAAAACGGAAGCGGAAACGACCAAAATTATCAAGACAAAAAACTCACACACCAGCTGTCCTCCTGCGGCGCCGTCAACTCAAACTACATGGAATTAGAATCCGAGGAGCCTTACTCACAAATAATCGATCAGAAGGATGCGCTACAAGTAAACTTATCGAAACATCAAGGAGAACGAAGGGCTATGGACGACCCATTTACTGCTAACATCCTGAATTTAAATTCTTCACATCTTCTGTCTACGAAGGAGCAATATGTAAGCACTTACCTATTTACATTATTTAATTTTTCTAAGAACAGACCATAAAGTTTATAATTGTTTTTCTCAGCTCTGCATCAACAATAATCTACAACCCACCCAATATCTAACCATTAAAGCAGCCCTACTCCTTGTAAGTTATCCAGAATACTTTTAAAACCAAAATTATAAAATCAGTGAAACTTGTCCAAGAGGCCATCCGGTTCAGATTAGATAGCTTCTTTTGTATCGGCGGACTGTACGCAATCGTAGTCGTGGCCGCCAGTATCATATGACCAATTTATTGTAGTCGGAAACTGGTCGCTTGTGACAGGTTCCATTGTACAATCATTATCTGCATTCTGGAATGCTTATAATCACTTTCATTTTGTATTTTAGAATCATAGCTCCGAGAAGCCATCAACTATTAGCGACTCCGAATGGAAGGAAATCAATAATTTCATGACGATCAGTGGATGGGTTTGACGTTCTGAACTTACTAAATTATAAATTAGCTCTCAAATATTCTGATTCTAATATGAAATGAACAAATATATTGAAGTTATAAATAATAGAGTGAGAATTATTACGAATAAGAGATGGTAGGAATGTAAGAATTTCGAAATACAAGATGAAAAGTTTAGGGTTTGTAAGATCGTGGTTTCGGTTCGTGATTGAACGTTTACCTTGAGGAACTGGTTCAAATATATATTAAAGTGAGACTCTTAATATCACACAAGATTCAATATTGGAAGAGAATGGAAAGACATCTTTTATCTGATAATTTCTTACGTGGAGAGGACGGACTAGCGAAATCTAACGACCTTTACCTCTGAAATACACAAGCGATGCATTTTCAAAAGAAAGGCGAAATTGCACGACTCCCTAACATCATATTTCGCATGGAATGATAACTTGTCAAAACAACTCTGCGAGTTGGGTTCAGATCCAGTGGGGTAACCTGATAATTTTAGGTCCATGGTAGCTAAAATTTTGACGAATTATCGATGCCGAGTGATTTGGGAAAAACGCGGTACCTTGAAATCTCCGTGTCGTTTCAAAGTAATTGTTTTGTTTTAATTTGTGATTACATTTTAAAACTTTCGAGCAGTTTCATTTTTCTGAAATTGTCAAGTACCAAACCCCATTCAATAATTCAATTTGTTCTGCTGACCTGAATATTGCTGTTCTTTGTTCTTCAAGAAGGTTGATCTCTCGAAACCGAAACCAACGTCAGACTACCGTCAGAAGGTTCACTTATAAGTTGGAGAATATTAAAATATTCTGTGTCTAATTCTGTCAATTCTATGGTTGTTCGAAATTGGGGGTCCTAGATTAGGATAGAATCAGTTCCTAAGGAATTTAAAATCGTTTTCTCGTCCGTGCTGCACAATTACAAATAATATTACGCATGCTGGCGAGTCAGACTGAGTTACGGGCGAGAACTCGACATCAATTCATATGGACATGGATATAATTTTAAGATATTATCCAATTATTTATGGACGAATGATAAAGTTAGTTGGTTACTCTGAATCAAATTTTTGTACAATCGTGTAAATTATACAAGTGTAATTTTTTAACATGTATTTAAACAAATCAAAGTGTGAATAACAAACAAGTTTTTAAACATTGCATTTGGAGCGTAGCATTCGAGTTGAGAAATTCGGTTTTTATTTTCGACAAGGAATTGGGTCCATTGAAAGTCGAAATTAACATACTGTTTTAAAAACATTTTTCGAACGTAGAACTTCTGTTTGAATTTAGCAGGGAGTATTTTTAACAGAATTATAGCTTTAGAGTGGGATATAATATATTAGTATTTATTACAATTCATGCGGATTGGAATTCGTTCTGACAGACAATTTTAATTTTCTTATCGTACGTGTAAAAACATAATTATAATCTAAATCGGACTTTTTTTTTTACAAAAGCCGGTCCAGTAGAGCTGAAACTTTTAAAGTTTGGTAACCTTCCTTGCTTGTTTCACTTTAAGAAACTTGAAACCTTTTAACAATTTTGCTTATTTTTACTGTGGCAGTTAGGAATATCAATATGGGGTGAAAATAGCACTCCGAATAAAAATGACACATGTCTGACAAATTTTTAGGAACCGCAGACGATAATCAATGCAAATCCAAATACATTTTACACGGTCCTCAAAAATACACTGGACATTTCACGTATTTTGTCTCAGTTAAACGTTTTCTGTAAACCGGCATTTTTTCATGGTTCCCCTTTTCGTAATTTCGCATTTTGTCGAAGTTTTCTTTTAGTTGTACATCTATCTCTTACGTATACAATTCAAATCAAATTCAGGTCAACCAGGTACATGGTTTGAACAATAGATTATACGTATAACGCTACGAATATATTTTACATTATTGGCTGAGCTGGGCAAGGTAAAAGCTCACCCATTACAACAACTGCTGGATTATTTGTCTTAAAATATAATTACTTATATGTATATTATGTCGTAGTCATTTTACCAATTTAACCCATTGGTCAATAGCCAGATTTAGCCATTTAGCCAGATTGGCTAAATGACTAATTCAGGCTATTGGCCAATGGACTAAATTGGCTAACTGACTAATTCAGGCTATTGGCCAATGGACTAGACTGGCTAAGTGACTACGGTATACATTTATGAAAAGGAGTGAAGCCAAAATACTACTTTTTATTGAACATCAAAAAAGGCTTGCAATGAGTGCATGAATATGTTTAGGATTCATTGTGCAGTTTTACGCGTACTCTACAACTATTATTTACAATTGTTGTGCAGTTTTCCTTAGAATTACAATAGTATTATAGTATTTGAAGAAATGGACATTGTAAATGCAGTTGGGTCAAGTAAGTCGTATAGAGTGGGAAAAATATCACATTTATACGTTTCTATTATCTGGTGAACAATGGCGCTTGTGCGCACGGTGTAGATGAACATGTTAAACAGCTACAATCCTCAACTTAAGATTCTAATGTATTTTAGGCAAGTTTCATCCAAAATTGTTCACAGCTACAAAATGAAATCGACATAAGCCTGCAAATGTGCATGTCAACTTCTAAGATGCTAAAAAAATTAGTTTCTATTCCAAATTCCATTAACTTTACAAGCCATTAGGAAAATTCATCGCTGGACACACCGTTTCCGTATTTCTTATAAATTCATTGAAATCGAAATACTTTTTGAAATCCTTAAATTAGCGTGTCTTAAGTTTTGTTTTTCAACACTATAGAATATAAACTACACAATCATATTGCGTTTCCAATAATGATTCATCTTTCTGAATTATTTCATCTGTGCATTATAGTCAAAATGCCACCATTGCGTCCTGAGAAACTTTCCAAGACCACCTTTTTCGTAGTCCCTAATCGCTCTCCAAGTTATGCCATGTTCTCTATATCTCCCTGAAAGTTTAAAACATATCCTTACAATATTTGAAATTCGTGGTCAAAATTGAAGATTATTTGCAAATAGGAGTTGTGAAAATTGGCACCTCGGAATGTATTAGCACTCCTTGAACTTTGAACACAGGAACACAGACTCAAATTGAAATCCATCCCATCCGGGACCTATCCGTATAAAATCTTGTCAGTACAGGCCGGTACCATTTAACTCGGCCTGAATAATTCATTCGGCTTCGGAGAGTCCGTGCCCAGAATTTCTTGTAATTTACCAATCGGATTATTTACGACTTTGAAATTTACAGCCCACCATCTTCTATTCCCAATACTAGCAATCCCAAGTCCGTTGTCATTTTGTCCGGACTCTCTAAAGGTCTCCTGGGCCAAATTTTAATACTTTTCAATTCTTGCACAGCCTTCTCCAACTCTTCTAAACTCTCCCAAGCCTCCCAAATATTTTGTTCTAACCATTCTAAAATTGTATCGTGGGAATACAATGCTTTCATTGAAATGCCAACAGACTTTGCCGTTAGGGCCAAATTCCTTTTAAGCCTCGGAATGTCTTTGATTAACTCATCCACCCTTAACGGGAGGGAGAAACGATGTCTTCGATTATATTTTGTGACCCAACCTCGCCCTAAATTTAAACTTGTCGTCAAATCCCAAACTTCATTCAAGAGTGAACGGAGTCGAAATGTTGTTCGAAAAAATGAGACCCCAGGGAAATTACATCTCGAGACAAACGAGAACTCATCATCTTCTGAGTTCTTGGCTGTTAGGACAATTTTTGTCATGGCTAAAGTTACCGGACAATTCAGAATTCGAAGAAACTCTGTTGCAATTTTTTCCTGGCGTTGTTGGAATGGATCATCATTGTTAATTCCAGTTTCAACGGTGGCAACTAATCCTGCTCGTGCAAAACTGGCCATTGAGACTCGTTCAGCTCTTTCTTTGATTCGTAGACTTTGCGGATGCGGGACCCAGCGTCTGATAGAACGACGCTTTCGAATCGATCCAATTGCACCCCCACTGCTTCCGCCACTGGTATTCTGCTGGGAATGTGCACTTAGAAATACTCGATTTCGAATGGATGCCCCCGGGGAAACAATTGAAGTGATGAGAGATGAATAAATTAAAGATGGAAGTGCGGCTGGGAGAAGTTCACAAAGGACAGCAAAATGATCGTATCTGGACCACCCCGTTACAACGATTCCACCGACACCCCTTTCCCAACGATGAGATTCTCGAGCGACGATGTCCACCCATCTTTGTGTGTTTTCAGCATGTCTTATCAATTTCGGAACAGTTAATGTTTCGCCAAAAGCTCCTTTATAGGCTCCTGCCACCCAAATCGTTGGAAATATTTCAGAATATTTCTCCCAGGTTTCCCAACCCACGAATCGGTCAACGTCTTCTGCGTAGACCCAAACCATGGGCTCGACGAGTGATCCGAGACTGGACTCTGCAAGTTTTCTGACATAACCAACAATCTTATTAATTGACATTCATTCTGCAGACATGACGGAGTGAACGGAGTAGAAACTCCTGTATCAGGAATGGCTTTTCAGGTTAATCATTAGTGGCGCAATATACATAAGGACATCTGGACGGGACGGGCCTGGCGTCGGTACCCAGCAAAATGCTTTATAATATTGTCCAGTCTTATAATCTGTATCATCTAACTGAAAATTCTGCTGGAAACCGGTGAATTTTGAATGCTTATAAATAAAATCGGCTTACTGGCGAGGAATCATCCGAAGCATGTCGTCCCAGATGATAGGAATCTTCCCTAGTTTCCTCACGAATCTGGCTACTTCTGTCACGTGTTCGATGAATAGGACGTCTTTTGAGTCAGCGGCTGATGTGCATGAAGTGCAAATCCTTAAGTTAAAAATTTCATCGCAACCGATGTGAAGGAATCGAGAATTTTGATGGACTTGAGTTATCTGTAATACAGCGGAAATATACGTTAATAAGAAAAATACATCCATTATTTGTCATTCAGCCGAGGCAATGGTCAGTATTTGATATCCTTTCAAATGGGAGACATCGGTTTATGTTGAGTTGAATTTAGAATAACTCAGAGTATGTCTTCGACCATAAGCCGAACTGTACGTTCCCAAAAATTATAAGTTAATTAGTTGCTACTTTAGAAGGTCGGGTCAGTCACAACACAAGATCGCGATTGGTAGCTGCGTTCGAAATTGTTTTCCTTGCCTGAAATTTATTTTCTTGATAAGGCGTACCTGTAAAATCATGTCTTCGATCAATGTCATTGTTTCTGGTTTAGACGGGCAAAATGCTTGAGGATCTTCTTCCACTTCCCTCAAATGGCTAAATTCTTCCTGTTTGAGAATAAACTCGACGTGTCCAAAGGTTTGGATCAAAGGAATTACTTCTAAGCCATGGACCTCCGCAAAATAAATAATTTCTTGAACTTGTGCTAAAGAGTAATAGTTATTATCCCTTTGTGTCAAATTCCTCAGGTTATCCCTCCAAGGAAAAGTGTCTTCCCACTCGATCAACAGTCCTGTCATCCCAGCCGCTTGACTCATTTTGATTATCTGTAGTTATAATTTATTATTAATAGTTATTACTGCAGTAATAATGTCAGAACCAGAATACTTTTTTACGCAGATAGTATTCACGCAGCTTGAATGCCATAAATTCTTAATGATTCAGCCGGTAATACTGCTGCGGAAATTCTTAAGACGGCCACAACAACATAATATACGAGTACTTTAGTGCCGGAAGCATGCAATAATAAATATTTCGGAAATCCAATAACGTTATTTTTGTCATTTATGTGCAAAACGCAATTTAATCTCTACCCGTTTCAAAAACCCAGGGTTCGTAAACACACCTTCTAATCGATTATATGTTGTGTTTACGTGTCCTGATCCCGATTAGAAAGATAATGTTTTATATTGAATGATTGAGTTTTACATAATATATTAATTTCATGCCGTGGAAAATTGTTAGTTAGTACATTATGGTGAAGTATTCATTTTCCGTGCTATGAACATGCTGATTGTGAAGGGGAACATTTTCGAATATTCGAGAGAAGTCATGTTTTCATGTCAGATTTCCCGCATCCCTAGAGCATTTTGAATAATTGGGAAATTAAGCTATGGGAAACCCTTACGGGAAAAAAACTTGTTCTTAGCAATATTTTATTCAGTTCATCAGTGTCGTATTTCGTGGACTAAGTCTACACGATAATTCGACACGATAATTTGACTGGTTAATGAAACATGTTCCGTCCGAACTTTGCGAATATTGTATTGTACACCGTGCAGAATTTCACTCTCCGCATATTTCCGCCGGCCAAGTTTGAGGTTTCATTGGAACTAAGGCTCAAACGCTTTCTTTGAGAATATAGAAAGAACGATTGGTGTCTGAAGTGAAGTAATCGCACCGACAATTTACGAGGTCTGCATAATAATTGTGTAGGTAGGAACAAGTGCGCACTCGACTCACAAATTCGGACGGCCTCATATTTCCGCAAATCAAATATTTATTACCTTGTATTAGTTAACCTTAAGTCGGGCTACATTTATTCATCAAGAAACTGATATAATACACGTTAACAGACGATTCAATTCATTCAAAGAAAAACGAAAAAGTATCCTCTTTCTTTCTCGTATGCTTCTTGCGCGTCTTAATTACGAATGAGTCATTTATCTCTCTACAGGGTGGTCCATATCGTTTGCCCTCCCCCCCCCCCCACACACACAACCCAACCAGGGGGAGAGGTTGACTAAATGTTAGTGGTAAATAATATTATTATATTTTCCAAAGAGTAACATAATTTTTGAGCTCAACGGGGCGCCGATATTGCCGATAACCAAGGGCGCACTTGACAATCGCCTAAAGTTGTCAGTATGGCCAGTCTGGTTCTGCCATCTGCCTTGGGTCTGGGTAGGGAAAGTACTTTCAGAAGTCAATTATTGGCCATACGGGATCAAATTAATGAGTCTGTTTGAAACAACTCCATCTGGGATCATTACGAATGTGCTCAGCACAATGAAGCTCAGGCTAAGCTTCGGGAGTGTATAGCTTTTTAGAACGTCTATCTGCGATTACCAAATATTGAAACGCGTGAGATCGAACACTACGCAGTGCGTCGAGCGTTTTAACTATTAATCTAAGTCCTATGCGGATGGAAACATGTTTGTTGTTTGTATAATGTTAGCATAATGACCACAATTTTTTGACATTTGCACATTTGCTTACCTCTTTGAAATAACCAACTTTTGGTGGAGCTCCTTTCAAGTCAAAATGCACTAATCGTCTCTCAATCACATTCGTGAACTTGGACTGTTCCACCAATTCGTTCAATTTCATGAACATGATTGGATTTTCGACGTGATGATGTCGAAATTTAGTATCTTGACTTTGATCCGGTGTGGAATTATCTGTCATTTTTGCACTAACGTTCCTACTACTGTTGATATTATTAGTCGTCGAATTAGAATCAGAATCCAATATGACCACGCTGTTCGTGCTCTGAGAAAACTTTGGTGATAGCTCGGAAGCGGAAATTGCGCCGTAATTTCTGCTATCACGCTGTTCCATCAAATTAAGTTGCTCATTATGTTCTTGTTCAATAATATCTGCTTCCTCTGCCGCAGACACTTGTAACTGGTGAAACGGATATTGGCCATTACGCGGTGACACATTTTCTTCCGGATAATAAAAATATAGCGAACTAATTCCACCAATTAATAGTGAAAAGAAACAACAGATCAAAAATAATTGAGGTTTTCGCCTTAGTGTTCCAGCACAAAATCTTTCACAATGTTCCATAATTGACTTTAATTAATAATTAGTGTCAATTTTAAGTCCTTCACCGGCCTCAACAATAAATGAAATGAAATTATTGTGTTACATTACATTGTACACATACACGTGCAAGACGCACTTTGTAGAAGAAATCCCCTTCATCTGCACACTTTCACTCTCACCGTTATTAGCGCCTCAGGGTTAATTCCGCTTTTAACATTGTAGCAATGACGATTAATGTTAAAACTTGTGGTACACCCTCTTTCCATTTTTGTCAAAAATCGGCTGAAAATACCGTATTTTATAAAATATATAAATTGACCTTCATTGCTGATTGGATTTTGGATTTCAATAATAATGTTAAGTTCTGAATATCTCAGAGATACGGAAAAACCCTACGCTTTACTTCATTTTTGAAATATGATCTCGAGATTTTGAGGAATGAAATATAAATCTTGAGTGTCTAATGTTTTCAAGTTCAAGTGCAAGAAGTGTAGACGCGTGCCGCGTTGCTGATAGAATGCTAGAAGCGAATATAGTCATCGTTTGTTAGGAAAAAAGGAAAAGGACACGGACGGGAAACTGGATCGAAGAATGTCCGGAACTCGGTCTTTCCGGGAACCCGGATTTCATTCTTTGCAGACAAACCTCGGTTTTTCGGCTACGATAGTATGACCATGACCTTGAGAATCGAAATTTTTATTTCCTGGCCACGTTATCGTGGCAGCGCAGCCTCAACCTCTCAAAGCGGGATTGGGATTAGTGTCATCACGTTTCTAGAGTTCTAGATTCCTGGGAGCTCACGAGGAACCCCACTGACACGTAAAACTCATTGTCAGATCAGTGAAAGGACATTTATAGTCTTAAACGGACATTTTTGGGGAAATATATTAGTCTAAATAAAAATCAAATGGTTTGACCATAGATATAATATCTAATAAAATGTTTGTCCGATCCTATATCTTATATTTGAATCGCGGTATTACATCCGGAACTGTTGTGACCATT
>JAQGCA010002462.1:0-13877 GCA_034698945.1 Protaphorura quadriocellata | reverse complement strand
GATTGGATTGGATGTAATTTTATTTAAGTCATCAATAATCATAGCTCACACAACGTAAACATCAAAAATGAAACATGTTTGAATGCAGTAATACATTCTCCAAAATGAGGAGAATTCTGATCGTGCATAGCTGGATTTTGTATATCGTAGAAATAGACGATAAGCCATTTAGAGATCTGATCCATTTAATGAACGAGCTATAAGGCAAATTGTTGTTAGAATCGGAGTTTGAAATATTCGACAGGCGGCATTTAAAATATTATGAGATGTGGTCGAGTTGGCCTAATCCAATAGGACCGGTACTGAACGGAGCAACTTTCTTGAATATTCTATTGCATACATGCATACATTGAGTGTGGTCGGTTTTGGTGTTTTCTCTAAGTTTTTCCTTTCGGGAAAGTACATAATTCCCTGTCCCGGTCCCGTCCGCTGTCCTGTATGTCCTCCAAGATTACCTTATTACCGAGCTCCGTCGCTCAGGAATCCTTTCACCCGCCAAACTTTTACTTGTGCCCTCCAATCTGCATCTGCATCTGAGTTTTCTCCCCTTCCTTTCTTTCGGTCTTTCTTTCTTTCCCTGAATTATGAGGATGTTAATGTCAGGACGTAATGGTGAGAGTCACCAACCTACGGGCCTCGAACCCCATTCATTTCAATTCTCTTTTATTTTTCACTCTCTCACTCTTTCTCCCTTACTCTCATTTTTTCAAAATAAAGTAAAGGCTTTAGGGAAGATGGAGAGAAAGCACGATGGGATTGAACCCCAGGTGACGAGAGATCTAAATCTACCATCTACGAATATCTCTTTTCAAACGAGAGGACCAATTTTTTGAAAATTTGAAAAGAATTTACACAAAGCAAAAGAGTTGGTTCGTGTGAGGAGGCGTGACCCTTCGTGAATGTGTGAAATTCAAAAATCCATCCGAGATATATTTATTTCTTCCCTCTGTAATTTTTATCTATTCTTCTACCTCCCGTCCTATGGAATGTAATATGTACATATAGACCCTATGCTACGACGTACTTAGCTAGATCCAATTTCAGGAAATTCCAACTCCCAGTTTCCATCCAATTTGACTGACTCAGATTTAGGGAGCCTAACGTAGAAATGGAAAGAATAGAATTTGATGGAAATCGACGACGACGACGTCATTATTATGTGTGTGTGTAATGGGAATCGGAATGGATCACTCTTGAAGTGGGCAGAATTGAGAGAGTAGTATAAAAGGTTCCATCACAATCATCCACAGAGCCTTAGGCTCAGCCTAGAATCTAGAATCTAGAATCTAACAGACGTCTATAAACCATGGATGATGCACTTCTCTAACAATCCATGTTCATCTGTGTATACAAGACTGAGTTCATGCTACGAATTCATAGCAACTCATGGATCCTGTGTGTTCGGATTTCACTCTATGTTAGTGTCATTATATTTGATTGGATATTCATTACAATTGATAATAATATTAAAAGGTCATGCTTTACGTTTCAACAAAGGTCTTCTAATCCGGTTTGCATTCTAAATCTCAAATCCTCTTCTCTCCTATGAATCATTGAATACTGGCTTTCTTGATTAGGTCTTTTATTGAAGGCTTACGATAAACAAAGCTGTCAAATCACGGCTTAAACTTGGTCTGGCCTGCCGCAAAATAAATAAAACAACATTTTTCATCAGGTCCTAAAACAGGATTTTCGTGATTTTTTTGACATTAAGATCATTAAGATCATTTTTGCCAGAAAAACTCATCCTCAAATTCATTAGAAATTTTTGAAGCAATTCTACCAGGACATATGAACAGATGTTACCTGAAATCAGGAAATAGTTTCAACGCCAGGAAACCTTCATATTTGTGATCAGGACACCCTGGAATGACTATTCTAACGAGATATGAGTTTTGACATGGAAAGTTGTTTCCTTGTGAGTAATGTGGGATCTGAATGATATGAAATGGACTCGAACATAAACATTGTTGAAAAGAATGAGTGAGGGAGCGTGTGAAGGATATATTAGGTTGGGATTGGAATGCTGGTCCGTATTGTCCTTGCTTTAGTCGCCAGGGGGTTGATGAGTTGAGTGAAAGCCATGTCTGTTTGTCTCCATGGATTGAAAGAAGAAGGACGATATAAATAACACATCCATCGCTCCATCAATCTATTCCACCATTCAACCTCCGTTCAATGAATGGAAATCCATGGACATCTTGAGGACACAGGAACTCGTCTCCAATGCACTTGAGTCTGAATAAAAGACAAGGAAACCGGATTTGGACCATCTATCCGCCCAAATCCATCTCTGTACAAAGAAAAGGGGCTGGGCTGGGATGAGTGGCTATGCCATTCCTCCACAGATAGAAAGCTCAAAAAGAAGGAAGAAAGAAAAGAAGACCAAGAATATATTTTCCTTTCTCCTACTTGTCTAACTATGAGAGATGAACGAGAGAGCACAGGGTTCCAAATATATCCAGTCTGCATCACTACCCAAACGAGGGCCAAAATCGTATCGTGCGGCTTAAGTCCTCAATTCTTCAGTCCAGCTATCCACATAGATTTTCATGCCTATAAAGTCATTTCTCGAAATAGTTTGCTAACAATCGAGCCCCAAAATTATCTTTTAACCAAATATCGTGCTTAAACTTTGATACTTTTCTGATAATTTTGAAATATTGTTTATCGAGATCGGTGGGTTTCAAGTTTGCATAACATTTTTATTAACCTACTTTTATGGCTAAAAACTATCTCTGAATTTGCACAAAAGGTAGCCAAGCCTGGCGGCATAATTCAAATCTTTTCATTAAGAAACGAGTTTTTGACCACAATATGTATATCGATACATAATTTTCTCAACTTCGAAACCCTAACGTACAATGATATTCTGCAAAGCACTTGTATCTCGGATGTTTGTAAGAATCTATGCTTTGAAAGATAACCTAAGCATGTAGTCGTAATATACATGGGACCCAGTAAGAAGTAAAAGTAGTTCTTCGAGTGGTACGTATGTACGGTCCGTCGGCCTAGAAGAGTGTCGAGTGACATCAAAAATGGGAATGGTGAAAATATGCAGAGACACGCATCACTAAACTTTTTTTTACTCAACGGTTGTCTTCCGCACACAAACACTTTGAAGAAGAAAGAGAGTGAAAGCTTCCATGACTCATCATCCACACTCAAACTCACACATCATTATTTACTTATTTTCATCACCCATCACTCCAAGGAAAAAAACTACCACTTCAATGCACATCCATCCATTCCAAAGAAACTGATTCGGAAATTCACAATGTGTATGGGCGTGGATGTTTGTCTTCCTCTCCATACTCAAGAATCTACGACTCCAAACATGCGAACACTTGGTTTGGCTGGGTGGAAAATTAACTCAATACCATTCCCAAAAAATATTTCAATCTCAAAAATGTTTACATATAATATTTGCTCTAAATAAGGAAAACTTGCATGTAATGTATGAATATAAAAAATTGAACGAGTCAGTCAGTCGCACAAGGGTGCGATTCCCTCAGACTAAATATATTTGGTGAAAAATACAAAGGGCAAAAATAAATTCTTATGCACTACCGTAAATTAAAAATAACGATCGGAAGAGGAGCTCAATACCGGCAGCCGCTTTCTCCATTGATCTCTAATTATCTAGGAATCTCAAAATTTTGACACTACTACTCAAATTAAGGCTTCACGTCGTTGTGATCGACATAAGCGATTGAACAGCAAATTGAATCTCTTCTAATGCAAAAGCGGACTAGATTTAATAAATGCAAAGGCTTTGCTTTTGCTTTCACTGTCGGACTCATGACAGCATGAGGCGATCTATGGAGATATTTACATTGAGAGGAATAGGATTGGATTAGAGCCCCAATTTGAACAGACCATTAGACACAAGTGTTGAATTTAAATATATAGATACAGATGTAGGAGAGAAAGGTAGAGTGGATTGGGGTCTTTATGAAGAGAGAGATAAAGTTTCCGTTCCTTTTCTCCTTTGAAGTTCTTGGGTTGAAATGAGAGGCGCGTGTGAAGGGAAAATCTCTCACTCTTCGTCTCCACTCCGCCGTTTTTAATCGAGCTCTTGAGAATTTCAAATGGGAAACAATGGAAGGATGTAATAGCTGAGGGAAAACCACATAATAGGGAAGCTTTTATACAAAGTAATCATCTCCTCTGTCCTTCTCTCACTCCGGGGTATCCACAAGAACTACCAGTACAAAGACATTTCTCTCCCCAAAAATCACGTCGCAATATAACACAATGATAATCACAGGGCAATGTCTTACTCAAACTCCGTACACCAGCACTAGACTAGGTCGTCAAGACCCTCAAGAGGGACGTCCAAGGAGTGATCAAATCTATGTATCCAAAATAGGAGGAACGACCCAGTGAAATGGACTTGAGGACTTATTTCTTAAGGTTCTGGGTTCAAATCCCACTCCACTAGCTTCTAAATTCTTCATATGACCGTGTATTCGTTTAAGTTTATCACTTACGTCATACCGCAATGAAAGCAACGGAAACAAAATAATAGTTTTAAATATTCTATACGAGGGGAGTTCAAAAAGTTTTGTCGTTCGACTATTAGGCGCTTGTTTTGCAACTTGGCGCTACTATTGTATCACAATACGATTACAAACTTCAGTTCCAAATTTGAAGCAATTTTGTCGAAAATACCCCGAAGTTGCAAAACAAACGCCTAATAGTCGAACGACAAAACTTTTTGAACTCCCCTCCTGTTCACGTGTCACCCAAATTGCATGAACCGTTCAATAAAAAATACGCCGATTTAAACTAATAAATATCCTACCCTGAAGGAGTGACGACTGGCACGTGCTTCTCAGAATCTTTTCAAAAATTTTGATCCTTTGTTTATTGTTCATCCAAAAAATAAATGATCGGATTTTTCCTTCGCTATTCGGATTTTGCGTTTGTCGACTAAAAGAAGCAAACTTGCCGCAGACAAACGGGAAAATGTCCTATCCTCCCCAAGTCCGGTTGCTACGACAAAACTTCGGAGAAAAATCCTTCCATTTATTTTTGGATGAACAATAATGATTCCGATATGTATGATTTGATCACCCGGTGTGTGTCCCTTTTGAGTGAATGAGAAATCGAGCGGAGAAAGTGGAATCGGATTGTATAAAGAAAGTCCGTAGACAGACCGTACAAATATTTTTCCTGCCATCCATAATATTTTGTTGGTTTCTCTGGTGTATATGAAGTTGGTGAGGGAGATGGTGGTGAGATGTTGTTCACAGTTCGGTGGACTAGGGCCACATGGAGTGTTCGGGACAGTTATGATGTCTTTTCTAATACTTGACGTCTTTTTTGGCACTCACTTGACGAGAGGATTTGCTTTCTGTCTTCTCCCTTTTTTCTTGACAAGTCGTCTTCCGCCTCAACTTCACTCCTGTCTTTGATGAAACGTAGGAGAAAACCGGTAACTCCTTTCAGTTTTCGACAGCAAAACGCGTATCGATATTCTTTGATATCTCTCCATGACGACCATGGTGGGGGAATCAAATGTGGTCCGTCGTATTGCTAGTAGGTAAGGCAACCGAAGTGGCAGAGAAAGCTCCAGTGCAATCATGGTCTGGAACTGATCAGACTGTTATGACGAACGTGCTAGAAAGACTGAGATAGGATTCTGTGTAAATGAGTGCCACCGGTAGTATGTAAACAGTCTTAGAAATTTGTAACCACTCAGCCATGTTAGAGCCGTGACTATTTTAAAAATGTTATGGTCAATATCTATCTTCTAAAGTAAAGGATTACGTTTCTCGTCATTCCTGTACCCCTAAGGAGGTTAGATCGATCTTGTACCTTCAGGAAGGATAACCGTTTCTATACCTTTAGATTAAGTAGAATGGCTGAATAAATGTCTATTGTCCACACAATACAATGTCCTTCCGAGAGGAATGTCAGGGCGGATATCTTTATAAAAATCTGGAATTTTTACCGGTGAATTATGATACGATTTGAAATCTGGAATGATATGTCACTCACATTTCAGGTTTAGGTCAACAGTTGACCCGGATTTGAATTTTGGATGTGTGTTTGTTCATGTGTCAATGGCATGACTGTCCTCCGTCTCGTCTCACACTTTTCCTGTCTCCGCTCGCTCTCGATCTCTTCCCACGGGTTGAATGAACGAGCGGTGTCCATTGACATACCTGCCCGACGCACAAACACAGCTCCAAAATTCAAAACCGGGTCGACTGCTGACCTAAACTTGAAATGTGGGTGGCGGGACATATCATTCCAGATTTCAAATCGTATCATAATTCACTGGTAAGAATTCCAGATTTTTCTAAAAATATCCCCCCTGACGTTCTCCTCGTTAGTGATATACAATATGTGTTACTGGACACACAATTTTCGCGGAGTCGAACTCACCCTGAAAGTCTTATCACCTTTCATGAATCCATTATTATGGCTAAACCATGAGATTTGCTTGCGTGGGAGAATATTTACATATATCGACATTTATTCAAGTACACATGCACGTAGGCATGCACTGCAGCAGCGTTCAGCAAGTAAATTCGTAATTTGGTCACAGACTTTCAGTAAACAGCTAATCATATTATAAATGTTGGCGATTCCTAACCTTGCATAAGTAAATCCTTGAATCGATACTTGGCGCATTAACCGCATGGTAAAACTTTCCTCAGATGTGACGGACAGGTCGTATAATCCTTGCACGCGCAATTTCCCTGGGTGTAGATATAAAGGGATATTATGACTTGAGCGGCATTTTTCATGTTTTAGTTATACGGAAGGTGCCTCAAGCGTTATTCGTACATACACATATATATATATATATATGTCTAAACGAAGAGCGGAGTAAGTAAGTGACTCTGAAATAGAGCTAATGACATTATGCAGAGATTTCTTTCGATTGTCTTTTTTTCGTCTTCCCCTCGTCCTGACTCCATCCATATCTAATTTCAAAGCTGACTCTTGGGAACTCCCGCCACTACTACTGTCTCTGGAAATTCTGCATTGCATTTAAGGACAAGAAAAGATACCCGGGTTGGGTTAGAGTTGGAGTCGACTGAGGTCACTCTCCATGTCGCGGAAGCTGTTCGTTCCTCCACAGTTATTCTGTGGATTCCTTTTCTCCTTGTGGTTTTCAGCCTTAACGCTTCCGTCTTTTCTTCTTCTTCCTTCCAACAAAATGAAAATGACTCCCCCGGTTTTATCTTTTCTGCCCATAGTCGTCGTCATTTCGTTGTGTTGAGAGAAAACCCGGGGAGGAACAGTCACAGTCTGCTTATTATTAAACTTTGCTTCACATCATTTACATATTTTACTCCAGTTGTTCTTTGAGTACATACTATACGGGGCTACTTGGTGCTGGTGGAGTGGGGGTCTTGTATAAAAAGGGATATTCCATTCCAGTCTTAACCTAGGCACTTCCGTCTGTTCTAGTCATAGTGTTCGCGTGCATGGCTTCACTTCGTTTATTTTTAATTTAATTTCAACGTCGATCTAAAGAGCCTATTATGTGGAGTAAAAAATTCTTAAATGTACGCTTCGCTTGAATAATTACTCTTGACTACGAGTTAAACTTTCCCATCGAGCTTCTGTAGATTTAGCTTTCACTCCTACGTCCGTACCGTACAGTATTTGGTTCTCATTAAGAGTCTTTCACATTTCATAATGTCGAGCCATCCCATCCCCATTCCATGAGCTTTCTCGAATGCATTTCACAATAATAAAAAAAAAGTTGGGAAGAGAATGTAATAAGTGGAAAATATATTAGAGAGAGCAGAGAAAGACTGAATGAATGAATGAATGAATACATGGATGGCATGCATGGGAATGTTTAGCTTTGGACCTTGCTCGACGTAGTCAAATCCACGTCCTCAGTAGCAATAGTAATGTGGAGGAATTTTTTGAATGAATGGCCACGGACAAATGATCACATTTTATGTAGTATACGAAATTTCTCATTCCAATGGATGGACTCAACGCTGAAATCACACCCTAAGGGATAATTTTATCCTTGTTTTGACAACATGAAACTCAACCAGTTTTAATCACAAATTTGATTGCCTTATTTGCATTTTCAAGTCTCTTAACATGGCGTCCAGACTGAGCTGTACATTGAGTTTCGAATACAAGTTTATTTGTTTCATTATTTTACAGGGTGTCTTCTTTTTTATTTGCTCACTTTTGAATGGTTCTACATTCTTAACCGTGCGTGAAAATTTCAATTCTTTTTATGAAGAGTCATTCAAGAGTCATGTTTCAAATTTCAAGTTTTTGGCGCGCACGGTTAAGAATGGAGAGCAATTCAAAAGTGAGCAAATAAAAAAGAAGACACCCTGTAGTGCCCAATGTTCGCTAAAGAGATTTTTTTTTAAACAAATCCTGAATAAAAAGGGTCACTAAAATTTCTTTTTCTTGAAATTTGGTGTTCCAGCAACAAGTATTAACCTTGAGAACAGGATGACCAACCAAGACTCTGGGTGGTTAGGCCAGAATTTAGTAAATCAAATTCAACGGTCGGCAATGGATAAAGTTTTTTCTGGCCAGAGAAAATCCTCATTTGAGTTTTCTCGGAACACACATTGGTAAGTAAAAAAGAAGAGAAAGTCAGATACACACATAGTGTATGGTGCATGGGTATGTTGTAGCGGTTTGCTGTGTGTCGGTGACAAATGGCTGAATTAAACAGACTGTAACTTCTGGAAGACCCTTGCCAGACTTGGGACTGGGTTCTTAGCTTTTATTATGAAAACTCCTTCTAGTTGGTCTTGTACTTATAGTGCACGGCTGTGGCTCCATACGGACACGTTGTAAGTAAGGCCTGCTATCAATTCTCTCTTGAGCTCCAAGCCTTTTCCTTTTCCTAGAAAGACTACAAGATCTAACAACTTTTAGGATGGCGATGGATGGGATTGGTGAGAACAGTGGATTTTGATGGATAAGAATGAGACAGATGATGTGCAGGAAAATTTGTGGGTCGAGAATAATGGGAAAAGTAATAAAAGTTGGAGGAGTCGTGGATTTTTTGGCATTGATGGGATGAAGCGACCAAACTCAACTCACTGGTTCACTGACTTTTTTTTTCTCATTCTTTTTTTTTCTATAGTATACAAGTAGTTATAAAAACTCATGTCCTCCTATCTCCAGTAGTACTAGTAGTAGTAGTCCTAGTAATCGTCGTCGTATTTGTACAGAACAAAGCAAATCAAAGGAAAAAAGGAACAAACGGACGACGACGCTAACTAAACCTTAGAGTTGTTCAATTTATTGAAGTTGTTCAAATTACTCTGACACCGGGACCCAAAGGAAAAGGAGACCCAAGTTTTCATTGCCTTTCTGACTTCTTTCTTCCTTGTCATTTACTCCTGTCAACGGTCCAAGGCACTCAAAAAGAACTAGAGAAGGACATTATAAGGACTAGGACATAGGACGACGGTCAAACAAATACATACTCCAGAGTCCTCGTCGGCTCACTTCAAACATCAAATAGTGTGTATTACCGTTACGGAGAAATGGTGAAAGGGATCTGACATGACGACGACCACTACACCGGTGAAAGTCCGTTTAAGGGCATGAGATGAGTGATGGATTGTTCTCAGAGGGAAAGAAATCGATATGCAATTAGCGCAAAAATCTTCTAGACTACGGTAGTGAACGACCAAAGCCAAGTCCTCGTAATGTGAGAGACCAAAGTCAAAAATCCACACATATCAAGACTTTGATAGATTACTTGCTTCACCGTCCTTCCTTCCCTAACTTTTACTCGGGTGACGAAGACCAGAAGAGAAGAAAACTCTTAACCCCTCATTCTCTTTTTTCTGTGAACAAGAACATGGTACATAATGCTATGTGTACACTTTACCACCACAGATTTCGGTTGGAGAAAATACGGAAATCGAGTCTGATCAAATCAGAATCTGGCATGTCTCTCTCCTCTCGTCTCCCAAATTATGAGACAAGCTCTAATTCTCGGACCAACCACTCGACTCCACGACTACATGTCCCTTTTACGTTACAACTAATGACAATTTCTGTTCTAACCAAACCCATTGTGTCGTCAATGGGCTTTGTGGTCTACAGTGTTTTCCCAACCTCCTATAATTACTTTCATTTTCCTAACTACTGTACATATGTACACACATAAGTTGAAGGGGTGGAGTCCTGGTCTCTAATAATAATGGGTTCATACTCGGAATTCAGATTTCAGTGCTTTCCACTGGAATCCACTCAACTCACTATATCGTTTTTCACGACTCATTTCCTTCCATGTTTTGGGATTTGATAGGAACGCTAATTAATAACAAAATTGAGTTGAAATAATCACCATGTACAGAGAGAATAGGTCGGATGAGCCAAATATTATATATTAAAATGGACATGGTTTTTTATTTGGTTTTTCTATAATTGTGAAAACTAAAAATTTTAATTACATTTTACTAATAAAATTGTGATTAATCGGGATTATGCCAATTCATGACTAACAAAAAGTTTAGGAAGAAAATTTTTTGAATCTTTCATTTCATGCACTTCTTTCTACGATTCTGCTTCTTTCGTCTTAAATTCCTTGAAATTTGAAGTTCTTTTGAGCGGACTAATTTAAATCGGATCAATTTGATTCTGACTCTCACAGTCACTCAGTCTCACGTCGTAAACTCCTTCTCTCTTAAGTTTGACTTCCTCCATGCTCAATCTTTACTTTGACTTTACCACAGTTCATGATCTGATATCAAAGTTTATATTTAGGAATGAGTTGTATCACAGTTTTGTTGAAGGAAGTGGTGGGCGGGTTTCCAGCCCTTACGCATTTGTATTTGTCCTTCCTCTCACTTCCTTCCTAACTTTGCTCTTACAACTTCTGTCATGTCAACTTGAAACTATTTTCTAGCCGGGGTTGACGAATCCAGTGCTGTGCTGATGTTTGTTTGTTCGTTGTCGTCCAAACTAGTAGTACGTGTTTTGTTTTTGGCCACGGCCACCACCGTGTTTTCGCAAAGAGCCAAATGTTGGCTCTGTGCGGTTTTCCATTTCCATGCCGAAGGAATTGAGTGTAGAGCGTGTCCAGGAGTGCTTGAGGTTTTGACTTAATTTCTGGAAAGGACTCCAGTTTTTGGCCCGACTGTCTCTCTCCCTCAATTTATGCTCTAGCCCTTCTCTCCAACACTGCGGTTTGACTTTCTCCCAACAATCTACACTACACAACACGACACACTTTCACTTCAACCAACATTTTACTCCTCTAATACATCCATATGTTCTAGGCAATGTATACAATATCCAGGGAATGTGCAGAAACACAGAATCTTTGTGTAAACTACCATTTTTATCATTTTAGTGCATGTATTAACTAACTCTACCATAAAGCAATGAACAATTTTCTCGACTCCTTCATTTTTGGATTTGTGCGAATCCAAATTTTATCAGGCTGGTTGAAAATTTGAATCTCCTTAATTTGAACTTTAGATTGATGTGCGTTTTGGAGAAGATTGCCTGATTCTTCGCCAAGGTATTAACGCAAAGTACAAAATCTCGCTTAAAATACTGGGCAGAAATTTTAAAAATTGTTATCAGTACATATGTATGGGCTGAACATTGTACACATTGCCTAATTATATAGATTGCCAAGAACATATATATTGTATGTTGCATATATATGCTCTATGATCTTGATGATCAATAAATTGAGCCGCAGAGACTGACTCCATCCCAGATATAATGTAATGGACTTGACTTCATACAAACAGAGGAAAGCAGAGTAGAGCAGAAAGTCAGAATTTACTCTTGACTTGATGCTTAAGTTACAAAATTTCTACAACGACCACGGACGGAACTTAGTTTTGACTCGGCAATACTTGTGTGGAGAAAGTGAGCTTTCTTCCAAAAATCTTCTCCTCCTCTTCTTCTGTCTCATGTCATTTGTATCAAAATAATTAAGAAGTCATGCTCCAATTATCAAAAATGTATTCCAGAATGAAGGAGAGGGTCTTGCCCAGACCACGACTACGACTAGGACTACTTTCTTCCACTGATTGAGTCCTCACACAACTAAACCCGCACCGGCTTAAACTTTTCCAGTTAAAAAGTCAAAGACGAATGAGCCCCTCATTTTCTTTTTTTTCTTCTTCTTCTTGGAGTTGCGACGAAAAACCGACTGACTACTTTCTTCCTTTTCCTTCGAGGATCTCTTCTCGGTTTAGTTTCCTTTCCCACTGAGATGTCTTCAGTAGTAGTAGTAGTAGTAGTAAGTGTGTGTGCCGTAATGGACTAGTTGAACATGTACAATATACCCAGAGTTAACTTGTAATTATGGCTTACACCATGTGAACTCACGATTTATACATATAAGTGAGAGCACTTTTTTGGGGGTATGGTAGAGCCCTTTTCCCGGAAATTGATACCATCGATCCGATTTTTTCCCCACACTCGTCACGCCCTCGCTATACACTCACACAAAGGAAGAACGGCTACTTACGTGCACCACACTGCATTAGACTAATCTTGGACGCTATTATACCGCAAAATGGCAAACGTTGTCCGTGGAATTTCAGAGCTCGATATCCAACTCCAGTTCAAGTTGTGGCAGAACCAGGAACATTCCAATTCGCAAATCCTGCTTGCCATGGTTCGGCGGTCAGATAATTATCAAATAAATTATTAGATAATAATTCTTTGAATCAACTCACATTCCAAACCGAAGGGAACTAAATTTCTATGTAAGCCTCCCGGCGGTAATTTATGAAATTTTTAATGCAAATTCCAGCATATTGTTTTATTCAATTTGTATATTTCGGGCCTACGTTATCAAAACAACGGGGTAAAGAGTCACGTTTTATTAAATGATTTATATGATATTGAACTCAAACCCCGCACTTCCGGTCCTCAAGTTTGGATTCTGGGGCAAGATTTTCAAATAATGGCAAAGTTATTGTAACTAAAGTAAAATGGCCTGAAGACTTTGGAAAGATTGGAAATGGAAGTCAGTGATAAGTAATTTGAAAACTCTGACTGCATTAAAATGAAAATTTTGAGACCCATAATAGTTCTATTCATAGATATGAAAGTAGTCGGTATTTATTCTTGAGAATTGTCCCATTCTGAAAAACCACATTGTCTGGAAAGGATTTCTAATCAAAGTTACAATCTCGTCTGAGGTTTAATTAAAAAACTGAAGGAGGACGGGAAAGGAGGAGGACGACCTGAACCTCCAACTTTCTCTCTCAGTTTGACTGACAGAAAGCAAGTTAACTTTTGCAATTTACACCCCTAATGACACGGGTTTTGCCCTGGGGAGTGAACAACTTTTGTTTGCATAGTGTCTTATTGTATTTGTCCGTTATATCCTAACGTAAGGTAATAAAAGGTAAGGTCTTTCCCAACTCCTTCAATTTTATTCTGGTTTCAAACGCTTCGTTTAAGCACATTATCTTTATTTCATTTTCTCTGCAGTCTTTGCGGTTCAAATCACAATTTTTCCAAATATTTCATCATATTGAATTCTTCAAACTCAACTCAACTCCATCTGCGTGTGGTTCAAGATTAAAATTGAAATTAAGCATTGTAAGCACAAGACAAAACTTTCACCGATTCTCTTACTGGTGACATTTTTTTCAAGATTTTTCAAGAATTGAAGCCAGGGAGATACAATTAACTTCTGGGATAACCTAAAAAGGAGCTTAGACCTGGAGATAGGAAACTTGGCCATGAGAAGGATAATTTTGGCGCAGTGGTTTTTGTCGAATTTATGAGGAGTTCAACAATAAAAATTATATCAAGGTTAACTTGAGATTCTGAATTTAGTGACTGGGAAAAAGTCGACTTGAAAATTCCAATGTTTGACCTTTCTAGGTCGAGGTCAAGTTGAGGAAAAACAGAGAAAAAAGAAAGAA
>JAQGCA010002461.1:0-13880 GCA_034698945.1 Protaphorura quadriocellata | reverse complement strand
GCTATTAAATATAATTCTACTCGTAGTAATGGAAAAAAAAACTATTTAGTAATAATTTTTAATATTTCTCTCTTAGAGTATTAAATAAATTTAATAAACTAGTCTTATTTGGAATTTAGAATATATTTCTGACAGTTTATAGATAGAAACTCGTAGTAGACGATTTTTTTCGGATTTCTTCAACATACATAACTTCACAAATATGTGAGTTGTATTAACTACAAAACTCTTCGAATCTTGAACAGGGATAGGACTAATGGTAAAAGTAAATTCAGACATTCAGAGTTTCCGAAATTGGAAGCAGAATGAGTAGAATTAATAATTTAGGAAAGCTAAGTCGATTTTTCATATAGTATGATAACTATACTTGGGGTTTTAAATAATTATGGTCAGATTGGCTAGCCTAATATGATCGATGGTTAGAGCGCTATTTTAACCCCGGCTTAAGTTTAACCTATCCTCAAAAGTAACTCTTTTCCCGGATTGCGATATGGGTCAGTCTAGAGTAACAAATATTTGTTCTCGATCCTCACCTATTACTTAAAGAATATTTTGGTTTTCCAGTATTAGATAGTATTTGGATTTCTCCATAAGCAGGAACGCAGTTTTGCCCCCGTGAAATATTTAATGCACACATATTCCTGATTATCCATCTTAGAAAACTAAATACATTGCTGCATTGGGAATATTAAAAACTGGCCATTTTTGAATCGGTTATATTTAATTACTTTGGAGAAAATGAGTTTCCTACTTGCCCCAGGTCAAAACACATTGACTAGCAATTCAAAGCATTACGCAATCAATGGCTCGTGCAATTATACTAGAATTATGTTTGCATATGAATATTCTTTCTTGAGCTAATGTGTATTTTATTCATTTTCTTTCAGATTTGAAATTACTCGGTCAACACTTGATTCAACTGAATAAGTGATTCATTGATTGCTCCACAACATTGGTACAAAACTGGCAGCCATAATTTCATTCTAGTATGCCTGGTGGATATGGTGAAAATAGACATTTGTTCAGTCGCAGTGAGTCAGGTTAGTGACGTCATCATTTTAAAAACCTTATCGTCTCGGATTATTTATTCCCTTTGTTTTTGAAATGGAGTTCTTTTCTCATTCTTTCATCGTCATTCTTTTAAGTCTAGGTTGTTAAAATAATATGGCCAGACAAATTGCTAGACCGTTAATTTAATGTGAAAAGTTTCTTTTATTGTTATTGTTTCATTATCGGATTTTATAGTGGAGAAATTTGTTCTGTCGCTCTCTTTCCTAGTTTCCCTTTCCTCTACCTCCGAGACAGATACTAAATTAAATTACACATATTCGGGCCGACTGATTTTTTTGGGTCCTACTATTTTGGGGGAGTTTTTAATTCGGTAAAATACGCCAGCCCTGTTTCAGATTTTCGAAATTGAAAAGTTTTTTTCGACCATTAATTTTTATTTTGAATTTTTCCAAGTGGTAGACACTTAATTATTGGCAATATTGTTGATGACAGTGACAATAATTAATTAGAAATCGAAGCAAGTAAGTAATTCCAATATTAATACTAGTAAGGTCCTTGAATCGTCCTTCTATTTCGGCTTTTGCTTGAATTACATACTGGAAGGAAAGAGGAAATAGGAATAAAGTGGATTTATTTTCTTGCACATTGCATTACGTTTCTACAACATAGATTGGATTGGATTTGGCTGCCTCTGCAGAACTATTACATTATATTGTGCATGGATATGTAGCCTTTGACCCTTCCCGACCACTGGATTTTATTTCAATGCGATATCCTCACAGATTAGATTATGCTGAGAAAGCATTGCAATCCAAAAAAAGAAGTCCGACCTTTATCACTTGTACATACATTTTTAGACCCAAAGAACCACCAGATTTCTTTAAACTTTCTTTTTATGGTTGAGACAGAAAGTTTTCTATTCTTCAGGAACATATGATATAAATTCCCTGGTAAATATAGATAAATATCTCTTCTACAATCACACACAACAAGTATGTATTAGATCAAATTGGTCACCCTGAAATTATATTCTGAGGTTTTCTTCATTTTGGTCTATGCACTTTTACAAGGAAATGTCAGGTCAGACATCCACATATTTTACATCATGAAGTGAATACTAGCTTCCTTTTAGGCCTAGGGTAGGTACCCGAAGGAATATGGTAAAGCTCCATTTGCCAGAATCTGCGAGTTGTCGATTCCTGTAGCATCCTGAAAGTTTTGGCCATACCAGCAATGACTTAGTCGTGACGTCCTTGCAGACTTGGGTCAATTACATTCGTAATTGTAATCGTAATTGTAATTGTAATTAACTGCTTTCAGAATCCCAGCTGTAATTTGTATTTGTAATTAAATACTTTAGAAATTGTGTGTAATTGTAATTGTAATTTGTAACTGAATATATAGTTTTCTCAATTACTTGAAATTTTGACCATCAAATCCAAAGATGTAACTATGATGTTAGCACACATAAAATCATCATTTCTAGAAAGTAATTTAAATTGTAATTTGTAATTGTAATCGAAATTAATTACTTTTCCATTTTTGTCCACGTAATTGAAATTAATTACTTTTCCATTTTTGTCCACGTCACGTAATTGTAATTGTAGTTAATTACTTTCGAAATTTCTCCATGTATTTGTAATTATAATTAATTACAATCAGAAATGAGGGTGTAATTTGTAACTACATAATTACATTTTTAAAGTAATTGACCCAAGTTTGAGTCCTTGACCCGATATCGTCATAACTGGTGACATGTGAGGGATAAGGTCACCAGTCACCATCAGCGTAGTGTCACAAGTTATGAAATAACAAGCCCTTGTGTTTGTTTTTCGGACAGTATAAGATTGCCTAGTAAGGAAGCGTTCTCAAGGCTTGTAGCCTAATACAACCATAACCATGTTGAACATTTGTTTTCGTGTTTTTAAGTGAAAATTGGTTTGATTCTTGTCTAGTTTTAGCTTGACATGACGTGAATGCCGTCAGAGCCATGCCTTGCGTTGGTTTGATTATTCTCCTCGACCGAACACGTACATATATTTTCTTTTGCCGGTTACCGGGTATAGTGTAGAGTTACCCGGGTAGAATAGATTACGTTTCCTTACAGCCTGCTTCCCTGCCTTGTAAAGTTACGTATCCATTGGAAATGGACTTTGAACTTTTGGTATTGATTTTGAGTGGGGTAAAGGTACATGGTCATGGTTATGTCATGTATAATGGTGGCGTTTGGTAAATAAATTGCCTCCTTATTTTCCAATCCTGAACTCACGTTAGAAGTTCATGGAAATCCAAGAGCAACCAAATAGAAGGATGAGATGAATGTGGGAAACAAAGGTACGAAAATGTCATGTCCTCAAGACGTGAACCGAATTTGAACTTGGAACCGAATGTTACACATTTTCTCAAACCGAATGTCGGAATTCTTAACTTGGCCAGAACTTTTAATTCCAATCATTTTCTGCGAACATCCAATTAATTCTCTAAAATCCTAATTCATTTTTGTTGTTTGAACAGTATGAGCCTACCTAGTATAGAAGTTGTCAAAATGTTTTGATTACTTGCACCTATGTATATACATTGGCACTTCAATTTTTACGTGCTAGCTAACTACCTTGTAAATTGAGAAATGCGTTCTTTGTTCTTTTATTCGCATGTTTGACACGTTTTTAATTTCCAAGGAAATTTTCAATACAAATTCCGATGAAATTGAGACTCAGCATTTCTTATTGGAGATTACTGTCTGTGTGAAGCTAGCAAGTCAAAAACAAATAGAGAAATAAAATTTTGCAAGTTTTATTTTAAAAAGTTGGATTAGATTCGATTGATACTTTTTCCAAAACGAATTAGCTGCAATTCATGGATGCACTTCATTGGGTTGCACAGACAAAGATAAGACATCGTTTTCTGCCCCGACAGACCCAATAAACTAGAATTAACTGGATTTTGCAGACTCAGACGGAAAAAATCGATGCTTTATTTAGAAGTGGGTCCAAAGTTTGGTACGTGGTGCCCTTTAAAAAAAGTCATTATAAATTGAAGGCAAATGAGATGACAGGTGACACATGCAGTCGGATTTTATCAAGTGTGCTAAGCTACGGCAGTAGGTGTACGGTTAAACTTATTCAGGATCAGGGGTGTTCTTAACTGCACTCATCGCGTAGCATACTTGTAGAAAGTCTAGCAATATTCTTTACTAGTGATTCAATCTTAAACCAAAGGCATGCGTGCGTCACACTTTGCGTCATACTGTCAAATCAGACAAAGGGATTTTCAATTTTTAAATATTCGGGTCAATTTCAATATCATAAAGAATCCATTCATTTATTTTTAAGATGACCGGATAATATACTCTTCGTCTACGTTCATGAATTCTGGATTTGAATATTTACGTAGTGTCATTTTTTTGCACACATTTCTTAGGAAATATTTGCCTTTGTATTCATGTGCAAATAAACCCAGCCCGAGAGATAAAATCTTTGCTTATTTCCACTTTTCAACGAAGTGTTACGACTAGGACTGGGGCAAAATTTTAAATTTAAATGATACAGGCTCCAAAGACCAACTCGAAATAAAAATCTTTCAACGTAATCTGAACACCATTTCGTTCGCTATCTGTAAATGAAAATAACCTTACCAGTTTTGGATGCAGTTATTTTACCACATTTCTCACTATTTTACCGTATCACTTATAGGAAATAACTGCTGAAATTAGCCTTTTGTTTACTCCAATACGGTTGGCCCAGATTGGTCAAGGTCTCGTAAATATTTCCGGTGGTTTTACAAGAATTTTTAGTTTATTTTTGGAAAAGACCTCACCATTTATTAAAAAAACTGGCAGAAAAAAAACTTTGACTTTCTGTGGAAGTTAAGTTTTCAGCGTTTACAGTTGTTATGTAGTGAGGGTTCGATACCTCGGACATACAATATATTTTACTTGCAATAGGGAGGTTTTTCTCTATTGGAGTTTTCTCCTACTACTAGGGGTGCTTTCCTGAGGCACAAATACTTTCCCATATTTCAATTTTCTTTAAAATGGGAGCATTTTCGTGTCAATTAAGACTAGTGTGGAGAATTACTTTTTAGAAAATGGATTTGAATTATTCCATTAAGACTGGTGACGAAATAGAAATAGAAGCTGGGAAAGGGTTGTTCTGATTAATTTTTAAAGTTGTTTGCAGTGGTAGAACTAGGACTACTATGTAGTTGTCGTAATTAGTGAGCGTAGTAGTAAAAAGTAGTGATTAACCCTTTTTAAAGGAGTTCCTATTCATAGTGTTGCCTAGTACTGTGGTTTTGGCTGGGCTGAAGAGAGAGAATGATTATTTGAGTGATATGAGAACATCAACATGGAACTTGATAATATTGACTCACTTGGGAACAACTTTAACAGTCTAGTCAGAATTTGAATTCATATTCTCTATGTTGTAGGCCACAAGGTAAAAACAGGCGAAAAGGGAAGACATTTAATAAATAAAAGAATACTCGAGTCATATGTGGTAGCGCTACTTTAATAATTCATTTTCATTTGATTACATTTGATTCAGGCGCACTACCAGTATGTCAGAATTGTTTCTCCACTGGAAATTTATCCCGACTACTAGGGGTACCTTCCTTAGTTTAAATGTAGAGCAACCCAACTCTGTGAACAAAATTAGGCGGTGATATTTCACCAATATCTTCACAGTAAATCTTAATATATGAGACAAAGGGTCAATTTCAAACATTTTGAGGTTTCCAAGAGTTTTTCCCTACTACTAGGGGTACCTTGCCCAGACCTTGGCCTTATGTGGAGCAACTCAAACTCGACGTGCGAAAACAGGCAGTGATGTTTAACGAATGCAGTACCTCATAGAAAATCTCAAATTCTATATCAACTGGTCATTTCTGCATATATTTTGGGGTTTTAAAGAGTTTTTCCGTACTACTAAAGGGTACCTTCCATAGGCCAAGTGGAGAGTAACAAATTCTATACGTGCGAAAACATGCGGTGACTTCAATTAATCTCATTTTTTATATCAAAAGGACATTTTACTTTTCGGGACTTTAAAGAGTTTTCTCGTAGTATTGGGGGTAAATTCTCTACTCCAAATGGAAGTCAATCCAATTTCTACAAAAGAAGAAAATTTGGGAAATACATTTTGCCAAAATACGTGAGATGTTTCTCTTTTCAAGCTTAGTTGATTGAATGTCAAAATGATTTAGTTGGTTTTGCCTGTGACATATTTAGATTGAATATAAAAATTGAAGTTTGTGAGTTTGAAGAGGTACTTGTTGAACTTCAACTTGACAATGGCGTCGCGTCCCTCTGATAATTTCCACCCAAAGTAAGTAGAAGGAGCAGCTAAAAAAAACTACTAGAGAATATTAGAATGAACGTACATATAGACTGACGATACTACGACTACTACGGGAGACTTACGATACAAACTTGCATGAACATGAAAGTTTTGGATGGAAAGGATTCCAATGACAGAATGATTTTTCTCTCCAGTTTGTTTTTCATCCGGGAAGAGAAAGGAGACTCTTTCCTAGACCGAATCACAAATCATTTACCGGAAACTTACACTAACATTTCTGTACTTTAAGGACTTGTTGAACAAGTGACTGAAAAAAGTATTATAATACTAATTTTGTGAAATCTCTGTTGTTTTTTGTCTTCTCTGGATTTCCTGTTTGGATTTCGGAACATTTTTTAAAAAAATGTATGGATGGTGGGGCCCCGTGACGTCCAATATAAATTTAGACTTGAACAAAGACGAAAGTTTCAAACTGGAGCCAATCAGTCCTTCCGAGAGAGACCAAGGATTTGCATTCTCAAGATGTAGCAGCACCGGATCACTCAACACCCTCTCATCATCCGCCCATAATTCTGGTAAATTATTATTCTTTTTTTTTTAATTAGACTGGATTTGTTTTTATCAAAATCATCAACCGCATAGCACATACAATACAATTTCACATTCGAGACATCACATTGATTCATCAATGAGTCTCGTCAATTTAGACAATAATCTGCTAAACTTCTTTCTTGGTTAACATTATTTCCTTATTATCGTCGTCTGTTCAGTAAGATCACGTGCTCATTAGAACAGGAAGAAGTCTTTTTCTGTGTGGTTTTGGTAGTTAATATCCCTGGGTGTCGTAAAACCCGGATTTTTCCGGTAAAACCCATGGGCTTTTTGGTTTTCGGGTTTTTGATAGAAATATGCTCCAATTCCATCAAAAATTCAAAAACCACAAAAACCGACCAATATTTGTGACCCATGAAGAACCCTAAGAACTAAGAACCCGTGTACAAAATCTCACACCGAAACCCAAATTAACGATAATTTTAATTTTTCGAGGTTATTTCCAATGGTTTTTCGTACTACTAGATATTATCTTACGTTGTACGTCTCTAGGCCAAATGGGAAGCAACCCAAAAATACGCGATGATGTTTGATTCGGCCTCAGCGGCTATGTCAATTAATGGGTGTATTTTTTATATAATATATTTTCTAATTTTTTCGTTAGTCAAGAATAAGTCAATTAATTGATTTTATCAAAATAATACCACCGTTTCCGGTCTAAAAATAGATAAAATGGACTATAATTAAGATCCGACTTATTTATGAAGATTTTGAGTTAATATTCCCACGATATGTTGAATGACCTTATCGTCGAGCTAACAAGGAACAGTTTAGGTGTATTGTGCAGATCAGACTATCAGACTGATTTGATACTTAAAGGTATGGTTGGAAAATAATGCTTTTAAGTACATCGTTAATTTTTTTTTTCAATTAAACTGTCTGAGACAATGAGTAAATAGCAGTATAGGTAGTAATAGTATTCGCAATCAGATCACTTTAATTGACTTATAATTTCTGTCATTTGAACTTGACTTTGGAATCATATTCCTTTCCTTGTGGAGAGCTCTCCCGCAATACAACCCGTACTAGTTCGTTCCAGAAGTGATTGAATTTAAATTTGAAACTTGAAGACTTCCTATTACTTAGAATTCGTAAACTTATATGTAAGAAATAAACAATTGCGTTGAACCGGACACGTCGTCGTCGGAGTATTTTGACCCCGGAGTCCTCCCATCGTCTGGTCTCTATCCATTTTTGTATTCTTTTGTCAGTTGACGATTTTCATTTCAATTGAAACAACACAAAGAATATTTAACTTCAGAGAATAATGGAATCTCCACAATTTTCATTTGGATCTGGATATCCCCATGCGGATTCGTCCACCTTGGCACCACTGCCGTCATCCGCGACACCAGATTCAACTTCTGTTTGAACTTTACATCATCAACTTGTTCCAGAAAATTTTCAACCAAGAAATTTTGTAATTTCGGAACAAGAGCATTCATCGTCACACCATGGTTTCAAGAGGCGCGGTGGATGGTCAAATTCGAGACGACGAATATTGTCTAGGGGTAGATAATGTACAAAGTGTGCTTCGCGATGTCAGAGGGTGGGCATGACGTCATAATCCCAGCTATCATGTAGAAAATGAGGGAAAATGGCCGTTATTTTGAATGGGAGAGGTCATGAGTGTTGAGTATGTTTTTGATTGATTTGTTTTGATGATATTTGCAGATGACGATGATGACAGTGATGGGAAGTCTAGTTTGAGTTACAAAGAGAGAAGACGTGAAGCTCATACTCAGGCAGAGCAAAAGCGTCGTGATGCAATCAAGAAAGGCTATGATTCACTTCAGGAACTTGTTCCAATGTGCCAACAAAATGATTCCTTGAGTGGATACAAATTGAGCAAAGCTACCATTCTACAAAAATCAATTGATTACATTCAAGTGAGTTTCAAAATTTTAATACCGTAAATTCCCTGATGGAATCCCGCTCTTTGTATTTCCAAAGTCCGTCTCCTTTATCCAATCCGCTACTATGTATTCTACACAGTAAGGAATTTACGGTAGAGATATTTTCCGTTCCCTTTCCCTAGTCAGATATTTAGATTTCAATATTTTATGCGAGAAATACCAAGTTTGGAATATTTCAAAAAAATTTAGCGATGAATCATAATCTAAATCGGTCATCTGAGATTTTCATGATGTAATCTGTGGGATTAGCTTTGAGGCGGTCTGGTTTTTTAGCGGGGCTACCTACATTGTAAGAGTGATCGACCCAATAGTACATAAATGCGGCCTAGTACAATAACATTTTTTCCCGCATTGCATAATTAAAGTCTTATAAAATAAATGCCCTTGTTAAATTCAGTTGATTAGTAATTAGTAAATTCGGATTATAATTTGATTGATTGAATTTAAATTTTAATTCATTACATTTTGACAGTATTTGCTCCAACAAAAGAAGAAACAAGAGGATGAGTTGGCAGCTCTTCGTAAGGAGGTTGTGGCATTGCAGATCATGAAAGTTAATTATGAGCAAATCGTAAAGGCTCATCAGAATCAACCAGGGAATGCGGCTCTGCAAGTATCGGACGAAGTGAAATTCCAAGTTGTAAGTTTTAGTTTCATTTTGTGACAAATTTTTGATTACACAGAGATTTATAACTATGGAGTTATAAATCTGGAATTAAATGAGATATTGTGAATAATAGTTTAACCCGAGAACTCAAATGAAGAATTTTTTGATTTTCTAACACTTTATTAATTTAATTCCACAGTTCCAGGCAATCATGGACTCTTTGTTCCATACATTTAATTGCACTATAAGTGTGACAAATTTTACTGAGCTGTCTGCATGCATCTTCAGCTGGTTGGAAGAACATTGCAAACCACAGGTCAGTTTTTTACTTCACTTTTATTCAAAAATTCACAAAAGAGCTAAATTGTTAATATAAATTCTTATTAAATATTTGTCTCCTTATTTTCAGACACTCCGTGACATGGTCATCAACATTCTTCAACATTTAAAGAGTCAAATGGGAACTTCTTGAATGTTGGACAATCTTCGATAGAAAATATATTATGACAAATTTGTTATATTCAGTTAACACTTTTAAAAGAAAATTTATTCGAGTCCAAATTATAATTAAAGTAAAGTCAATGGTTGGAATAAAAACTTTGAGTTGAAGTGCTAAACGTATTCAACGCTTTGATTTCCGGTTAATTTAAAGGACACAATTCATAAACCAATATTTCATATCTCAAATTATACGCAGCTTTCTTGTTGTCTTCGTTTGTTTCTTATTTTTTATACTTATTCTTAAGTTTAAGACGAGTTCATTTATTCAATTTTTATTTAATTTAATACTCTGGTGGAATTATTGTCTTACGAATTTTGCTACTCAAGGCACACTAAATGACAAAAATAGAGGTTTATAAGATATAGACACGATTTTCTTGATTGACACGACAGTCACGGCTGAATTTTCAGCTGGAGATCCTTCCTCACAATTTATCGGTTAATTAAGGATTCTACGGTCCGAATAAATAATTTGTGATTATAATGATTCCATAAGGTCACAGTTTAACATTCCCCATGTCTTCAGTCTTCAGGTCTAAGGATCATCACTATTTCATTCGAGTTCATTAAAGTGCAGTCATATAAATACTTTTCGTTCGTTCGCGTACATTAATTTGGGGCTCTTAATATTTCTTTCTTCAATTGTAATTTTCGGATTAAAATGCGGATGAATAGATGAACATCAGTTTGTTCATCTGAATTTTTTAATCCGCGGGTGAATCTTCCCATCAATCGAGGGGTCACCTAAATATATATACAATTGGCACTATGGCATGGATGTAAAATCTTGTCACTTTTAGTTTAACTCAAAAAATCCAGACTGGAAACTGAAAAAGACGTGTCAAAAATATATAAGTGAATATTGAACTCAAGGCAAGCGCAAGCTTAGACTAATACGTCAAATTGGTCATATCTCACTAAAGAAACGCATGTCACTCGGATAATCGACCTTCTTGAGCAAAAGATAAAGTACTAAGAAAATCCTTGTGCTTCTTAGCGTTTACTTTCAGCAAAAGCAAATGCTTTTAGTAAATGCTATTACCGAAACTTCTTATTCACAATACACGCGTGAAAAAATCTACGTAGAAGCATATGCTGGATATTATTTGCTCTGAACGCCTGAATTCGCTTAATGTACTCCGGTGGATATCAAATGTCACCAAATGCCAAGGTAATTTTGATGACCACACAGGTCAAGCCATACATTAATTTATGGAGTGGAGAAGAGATTTACAAAGAACCCAGGAGCATTTCCCATAAAGTACAGTGTCGCATTCTTTTTAAATTGACTCCTTAAGGAAATACGTACTTATCGGGTTCGCAAGTACATCTTACACTCCCTATAGCCGCACTCTTTATATCGAACACTTCGCCATGCCTAAAAGTGATAAAAACATCTACATATTTGAGGTCGACTCGGAACTTAAAACGCAGAAGCAAAACTTCAGACGGATGCTAGAAATACAAAGACAACCTCTAAAAGAATTGAAAGGGCAATAATTTGGAGAAACTGAGTTAATTCCGTGCACGAATAAAGTCCAAACCAGGAAGCGGAATTGAGGGTTGGAAAACGAGCAGGGATAAAAATCCAAACTTGCACGCAAATCCAACTTACGTCTGAAGTCAAAGCACATTTAATGTGAGTGCGGAATTTGATAGATTTGGCTTCCTCCAGCGAAAACTTCTACAATCGATATTCCAAGCTTATTTTCCTGTTCCAAAGGACACGGATATTCAGGGATAATAATGATATCAGAAATGACCACATATAATTGTTTAGTTGATTGTATTAAAATAAAATTTCGGAATTTAGTTTAATAAAATAAAATAAAATAAAATCTTAATTTAAAAATATTAAATTTTAAAGAAATTGAGACTTTTCAGTGGCACAGATTCCTTCAGCTCGGAGGCGGTTCAACATTGGACGATAAATGTCTGGAGTGAATGGGTAGACAAGTCCCTTTTCTTGAATCTCACCTGGATTTAAATTCAAGTAATTAATTAATAATAAAACGTCACAAGTTATACATATAGTATATAGATTTTCAGATGAAATGTGAGATATACATTTATAGAATAATTTCAGTCAATTTTAAAATAGCCTATAATTAACTCAAGAGGACTTGGCAACTTATTGTTTTAGTTAGTTAGGCAACAGAATGCATATCTCATATTTTTGGGACAACTATTAGAAAACACTTATTCAATTAAAAGACTGACCATCAAGAATCATTTTGGCAGCAATTGCAGCAGGATACCCGACTGTCTTACTCATGGCAGAATATCCTCCAGTCGCATCACCATATGTCACTAAATTAATGTCACGCAATTCTCGTTTGCCGTCAGGCCAAAGAGCCGTGATTTCATGTCGAAGAATGACCAAGTCTCGCTCTCCCTTGTCTGTATTAATTCAATAAACCAATTAGACAAACATGAAATTCTCAAAGTAAGACAATCAGTACAATTGAAACTGACCAAACGCAAGTTTCTTGGACAAATAATGTGAGAGTGTGTCCAGTAGAGACGTTTTCTTCTGAACTTGAGTCTCATCCAGCAATCCCAAAGCCTCCAGAGCTTCCAATTGATCGGAGTCACCGTCGAATTCCTTAAGGATCAAACTCCTCAGGTTATCGTAGAACATGTTTGAGTCAATTTGTCCCAACATGTGACAAATCAATTGACGCTGGTATATCAAATATCCAATTAGTAAATGATAGATGCACATGAAGATAGCAAATATTGAGTTCAAACTTACCCATGTCATTTCTGGTCCTTTTGGATGCAAGACAGGATGAGGATTAGCGTTGATGAGGTTGAGTTGATTCAATGCTTTCATTGTGTTGGCAAAACCTTCATATCTCAGTGTGCCCCTTAGAACCGTGTGAGCTTCTGGAATTCCGTACAATTTTTTGTATTGTAAGCTGTCCCGATTTGGGAATCCTTCGAGTCGGAAACCTGGCAAGAACGTTTGCTTCCTACAGTTATCCAATAGTGCACCACCGCTCTCAATGTCAATGACCTACAATGTCAAAACTATGTAGTTCTAACGGAATTCGGGTTTTATCGCTAACAAATACAGAAAGGTCACGGTATGAGTGACTTAGAGTCCGACGTACCTCATTATTAAAAAGGTATCGAGCAGGACTTTGAACATTGGCAAGAACACCTTTCGGATTCCAAGAGAATTTGTACCGAAGAGGATTGTCAGAGAATTCTGGAGCCGGAAGTCCACCACACCAACTGATGAAGGACTCGACCTTGAGTGATATCAAAACTTGAATGAATATTTTGAATAGAAATTAGAATATTTTATCTGAGTTTACTTTGCCTCCATGAGAGTGAATTTCGTCGAATGTTTCCATGGCCAAGAGATGGTCAATACCTGGGTCCAGCCCAACTTCATTGACAATCGTGACTTTGGCTTCTTTGGCTGTTTCATTCAATTTATTCATCTCAGGGCTACAATAACTAGCAGTCACCATGTTCACTTTGTGTTCGATACATTCTTTAGCAATCTATGGCATCAATCAATACAATCATTAATATTTTACAAATACAAATATATTCATAATTATAATGAATAATAATATATGTACTTGAACATGGAGCGAGTAAGGAAGAAGAGAGATGACAACATCTGAAGTACGAATCAAATTACTCAAAATATCAGGACGACCGATCACGTCCAAAAGAACAGATTCCACACCTGGGAATTTTGAGGCCAGAGCATCCGCTTCGTCCTTTAGTGCAGACGCTGAAATACATTTTGTAAAATACTGTTCAATTCTGTACGTTAAGGGGTAGTGCGGGTTTCATTTTCCAAACTTTCGAAATGCCATAGCGATGCTAGAATTATGACATCTGAGGGTGTTTCAACCAAATTTGTATCTCAATCTCATATATAGACACACACACTACGTTTCGTGTCATGGATTT
>JAQGCA010002460.1:0-13880 GCA_034698945.1 Protaphorura quadriocellata | reverse complement strand
AAACCGAATCCCTTCTATTAGCGTACGTTACCCGGGTGAATTATCCTGTCCTAGTGGTCGGTTGAGTACCCTGGCTAGATTTCCAGTCAATACAATGATACAATGCATGTATTCAGAATGACGACAATGGTGGTCTGGGTTGGAAGTTGAAATTAACATCCACATACGCCTTGTTTAAGAAATTTGATTCATTTTGGTTTTGGTTCTGGTTCTGGAGGCGGCAGACCTCAATTATCCATTTGATCTGTTTGGATGGATGGAAATAATGGAATGAATTGATGGATGAGACTTTATTCCAAGTATCAGTGTCGATGATGTCGACATTTTCGACGGTTGCTACTCCTACTTGTCTGTCTTTGTGTGTTTGTATGTCGTAAATTCGGATAATGAGAGAGGAAAACGCTAACTAGGAGTACAACAATGGAATGGATGTTTTTATGAGGAGAGTCAACGTTATGTACATGTGCATAAAATTAGCGAGATTATTAGCTGACTGACACAATGACTCGAGGCAATTCGAGCACCCATGCTGTGATTTGGTGAAACTACTACAATCTATTTCGTTAAAAGTTTATACTTACGATTTAAATTTTGTAAATTGTGTTTGGATGGTATACTCCGTAAATAAACAACTTATTTTCTAGTA
The DNA here is from genome assembly GCA_034698945.1 of Protaphorura quadriocellata. Taxonomy (NCBI): domain Eukaryota; kingdom Metazoa; phylum Arthropoda; class Collembola; order Poduromorpha; family Onychiuridae; genus Protaphorura; species Protaphorura quadriocellata. The sequence goes on along the minus strand of JAQGCA010002460.1, from coordinate 13,234 downwards.
CTTAAAGCTAGATGTATGTAAATGCTTCTACTTGACGGACTTCAGAATGCCTTTCTGTGAACCAGCTGGAATTCAGTAGTTGCAATTCATTTTTCAAGTGATTCAAGAATCAGGTAACTTTTTCATAGAAAATTATATTGTACATTTTTTCCTATAAATGTTGTCCGGAACCCAATTTTTTTTCATATTTGAATAAATCGAAAATTATCCTCGCTTGACGCAAATACTACGTCAACTTAGCGGAAAAACACACGAACCTGAAAAATAGTGCACTTCGTAATATTTTAATATTTTGAAATATTAAAATATTACGTAAATATTATAATATTAATAATATATTAAAATATTAATAATGAGCAGTTGTGTAAAATCTTAAAAATATTTGACTATGCTTTAAACCAAGACTATAAAATATATATATCATTAAATTTCGATACACACTTCGACCTACTAAAAAAATGAATGTAAAGAAAACGTCCAAAAAAACCTCACGTGTTTTTGTAAATAAAAAAAACATTTTTGTCTGTTCACTCAATTTATCTGCCCCCAATTCATTTTAAGCCATGTCCCGGTCGAATCGGTCAAAAATTTGGCGAAAAAAAAATATTCCGGTGTTGGAACGATGTTCCCGATTACACATGTCGAAATTCTAAAGTTTCAAAATAAATTCCCCAACAAGAGTTATTTTTTAATGTGAATTCGTTCATTCATTTTTTTTAGTAGTATATCTTCCGTTAAACCTTGCCCACAGCTCAAGAGAACCTATTTTTTGTTCAGCTAATCTGAATCGAATTTGTATATCATACTCGGCGGATTAGCCTACAAGAGTGAATTCGTTAAAATATTTCTCAATGAAAAGTAAAACCTGGATTTACATTTCGCACAAAATCGAGAGAGACTTTCACGTTCATACACTGAGCCATTTAATTACTATATATTTATTTAGAGACTTTTGAAATTCATTAACATCGAAATTTTAACTTCGATATTCAATAAGAAATTGTAAAACATCCTGCAATTCACTTCACTTGTTGGATCGCATCGGTAGACTGGCTGATCGATCACACGGTTGAAACTTCTTTGCGATTTTTGCAAATTGGTCAGTGCGGCCAGGGGCGGTGTAGAGATAAGAGTAACGAAATTATACTAAAGTCATTAGTATTATCACTGGAACTGGAATAGTCTTATATAAATTCCTTGGGATGAACGATGATGAACCAATAAAATTGAATTCAATTGAAAGAGTGGAAATATTTTTAATAATATGTTAGTAAAAGCTGGGCCATTGGACCAAGGCAAGATTTCAAGCTAATTTATTGTGTCCAAACACAATTAGGCTGCAGTGAATATTTAATACAATTCGAATTACAATCATATTAAAGAAATTACTGGTGGACGTGCATGGCTTGTTTTTCTGGTAACCAAACCTTACCTTGATTTCATTAAATTTTTTACACCTTCACTGTTTCGAGAGGAATGAAGGAGATGAAGTAATTCTAATCATTCTTAAATCTTCTAACAGGTTGAAAGAAATTCGTTCTACATTACTGCATTTTGTCGACTCATTTTATGCTTACTTGATATTCACAATGTAATGTGTTCGTGTTACGTACTTGCATTGACGCAACAAGCAATGGAAGAAAAATGCCTCATTTGTCATGTAAGATTGGCGGGTGTGCTAAATTAAGCTCGTGTGGTTTAAAATTCTTCGCCTAGTAATTAAAACATGCTGCTTAATTCAGAGCTCGTGCAATTTAATGTACAATCGAGCGTCATTTTAATTGTCCATTTTTTTTGGGGATCGATGGAAATTTTTCATTAATAAAGATGAGAGAGTTGCAGGTTTAAATCAAACTTCCGTTTCCATACTTCGGATTTCTCGATATTCTTGACTTAATTACCTCTCTGTACCCAACAACAATAAAAAAAATCTCCTTAACTTAGGAATGGATTAGAAATAATCATTAAATATTTGTCCGTCCAGCTCAGCAAAACTTGTAAAATAACTTGTCTAAAAAAAGTGTTGTATCTGAATATATGGATTTGGATTTTGGACTGCCACTGTAATATCTTGGAATGAAGGAGTGCATTTGAGTGTGAATACGTTGGATGGTGAGGATCCGAGGATGATGCCCCATGCTGGGAAGAGAAGCTCGCCGCTGTCAAGGTTCTGATTGGCAGCTTCAGCAATTACCACGACTCAGCACAAAACCTTCATACCTTTCTTCCAAACCAAAAATCATCCTTACACTTTCTTAGATCATGTATTTCTCACAACAAGGGCAATTATTCAGACGTAAAAATAAAATCAATTGTAAACAAAATAAAATGCATACATGAGTTCACTTTCACTGTACGACATGGTCAAGGATAATCGTGGATTTTTCAAAAAAAATCGGGAATTGAACGACGCCTATCGTGCTGACACATTCTGTAAATGCACCAATTTACATTCGCCGGTAATGTACGGACAACCATCTTAGGTTTGAACTCGTTTTCATCTGGCCAGAGGACCTTACCTTAGTAATAGAATTCCATAAGGGGAAGCTTTCTTTAAAATAGCAACCCAAGGAACATAACTACAACATACCAAGATGGAAACTCTTCATGCACTACGCATTAACATGACCCAGGATCATACAGTGAAATCGAAATCGAACTTTTCGGCGAGGTTTCTTAACGGTTTAATAACGGCATGAAAATAAGGTTGAACCAATATAATATACGGTTTTGAGAATCGTTGATAAACTGGGAATATTTACCATGTTTTCTTAATGTTTCAACCTTAATTGTGTGTAACATTTCTCATGATAGGAAGCATACACAAAATATAATAGAAATATCAGAAAATATTATTTGCAATGCAATAAGTTCGAATAATATATAAATCCATACCGCAGTCTTCCATTCCGATATTAATTTCATGAGTACCGACTATTAAAAGTAGTTAAATAGATTGACTGCAAATGTTGGAGAGTCTTAAAAAAATTTGTTCAAAGAAAATTCGTTTAGAAACCGTCGCCTTGACCAAGAATATAACCTGGGTCCGTGGTACTGGCTTCAACAAAATCTCTTCAACTGAGCTATCAAACTGGCATTAAAGTGTAATTTCCCAATATAAAGTCACGTAGAATAATGAGTTTTGGTCATTCATCGGGCAAATAATCTGAATTTTACAACCTCATCCTACCCCTTGTAAGATAAACTCCATGTACACCTTTCGGCCTGAGTTTTCTGCTCCAGTTCACTTGAGCATTTTTTGAAACAACACATCAGGGTTAGATTTTCTAAATCAAATGAGACAATTCATAATGTGTTATGTGTAATTTGGATTGGAAGGGTGGTTCAAACACAAGCACCTGCTGTTCAAAGTACAGACGGACCGAAGATTCGACAAGAGATTTTAAAGAATCTCTCATGTTATCTCAAAAACATGATGAAGGAGCAGACAGGCAGTTTTTTCTCCGAGACCCGATACTTCTTGCTACGAACGGCTACTTGAGAAACAGACATTTCTCAAGGGGTAACAATATTTGGCGTCAAGACGTTGTTCGCCTAGAATGTGGTTATTAGTAGATAGTGGACGTGTAACATGATGTAAATTCTTTGATTTTGATTTGATGGAGCGGTGACGGGGTGGATGAGCTGAGCTGTCTCTCAAAACTTGCTACCAGTCTTTCTTCTTATCATTAATTCCATCGGGGCAATTTTTTATTAGCACCTTAGTTTGACTCTGAAGTCTGAAGGTTTCATGTCCTACGGCACCTCTTTAATTGCAAATGTGATCGGCCGTGTACTTACATGTTTAAGTCTGTTGGTGGCTATCTCTACATCATTTTCCCAATTTCTTAGGGAAAAATTCGACAAAATGTTTGTCTATCTTCTATGTCAATTTTGTTGAAAGAATTTGGAATATATAAAAAGTACATCCCTTTGTAAATTGCAGAAAATTAGTTTTCCTTTTTCACTTTCTATTAGAAATGTCAGGTAGCTAGAAACTGGTAGTAGGATGAAAATAATTAGGATAAAACAATTTGAGTGAAAAAAATTCTCTCTAAATCAGCCACAAAGCCATGCCTTCGCGTAGAATGTACTTCACACCATAGAGAAGTTTTAATAGCTGCTTGCCTCACTATTTTATAATGTAAAGTGGACTAAATTGTAAATTGTACAGTGAACGGGTTTGGTGGCTACTCAAAATTTAATTGGAGAGCTAAGACACTACAGGTTGCTGAAAGTTAAGAAATATTAAGTTAAAGGAATAGAACTTACCATATTAGCGAAGTGAAAGGGGCTGCCAGTACCACTAAGTAATTATAGAATGACCAAACCAGCCGAATTGGATAATGAAAATATATATTGCAAGCAGGTATCATTCAGACATGTATGAATACTGATATTTCTCGTTACCCGAAATTTGCTTTTGTTTTTTTAGATTTAGTTCTTTCCTCAAATAATAAGAATCAAACTGAAATTAAACTTCAAATTGACGGTTTTTAAATTGGAAGGTACATAGAAGGTTAATAGATAGACGAGTAAATTAGAGACATATGTGATTTCGACCACACTGTACTTAAATCATGGACCGTGCTTAGATTACTCGGTTTACATTAATTAACTGACTAAAATTAAAGTGTATAACTTTTAGTTCAAATTTCACCTTTTGGTTGGCAAAAAATATGTTTTCATACTGAAAAGTAGCGAATATTAATTTTTGGAAAGGATCGCTATTGGTTGGTTCCATACGCATTTATGCAATATTATTACTGTATACCATAAATAAAACTAGATTGAGGTTCTTGGGTAAGTTGAAGGCGTAATATTAAGAGTGCTAAGTAAGTACACTTCTTTAATAGCTGCAAATTATTTCATCATGTTTTATTTTATAAAAACAAATATCATTTCGATTCGTAGTTTACCAATTAAATAATTCCAATTTTTTGCAATATTTGATATTTATTTTCACTCCGTACATAATTATTAAATATTTTAAAAACTTAGCGAAATGTAATATAGCTTTCTTTGGTTCATCGTTGCCTCCAGCGTGCGTAGTTTGGACGTGGCAAGAATAGTCGTAATTTAACCGAGGGCACAAACCTCGGATAACCCTGAGACCTATGAAAATGACCAAATATAAAAATACACCAACTGATTGAAACTCACCGGTAAAGTCGGGAAAACTTATACGAGTATATTTCGTTGAGAATTGGTTGGGCCCTACATCTTGGGAAGGAACCACTTAGGAAAAATAATACAGAAGAAAACCTCCTTATCCCAATAACCCAACCATACCTGGCTGCGAAATCGAACCCCAAGAGCTAATAGGTGAAAACATTTGAAATAAAACTGTTGCTAGGACCCGATGCGAGTAATTGGACTAATCCAGGTTTCAGAATATATATTTGATGCACCAAAAATTGTAACAAATCAAGACATTGATCGTCAAATCCTATTCTCGGGATACCGACATCACTAACCCTGAACGCTTTGTACTTTACATTTGACTAATGTCCCTTGTTGGTAATAGTTTTAAGAAAGATTGCATAACGTGGGGCGGTCATTATCACAACGGTTGCTATCATTATGTACGATTACCCATGAAAGATCCGCTCCGTTACGTTACCTTGTGGGAAATTGATGTGGAGTCACAGCAGTTGGTAGGAACGTTCTTCACCTTACGCTTACATTTGTACACGAAAACAGAACCACGAAGCTATAAATTTTAACGGAAGGACCAAGTAGCAAGCAGTAGAAGTACATAGTGTGGTCTTACAAGTAATTTATTACGTGAATTTATTCCAGGCTTCATCTCAAAGGCGTCGTACCGTACTCGGATTTATATGTCGTACCTTGGAATCAAAGGAGAATTTTCTTTGACAAAGTGCGACATCAGTGTAAGTAGATGAACTTGATGCTAGATCTCTTAACATAAATTCAGAATATAAAATATGTTACTATTTTCTAGATGTACTATTTCGAAATGGTAGGTAAAAGGCAAAAGGGTATGATGGTGATTTTTTTTACATTTTGTTCCTAGAGAAATAATAAAAATTTTAGTATCTTGTCTATCGACTGTACAATGCCCAGGCTGCAAGCAACTTGATGACCTGAAAAAAATTATTGGTTTTTGGGACAGAACTTATTTTTTCGTTCGGTTTTAACTTTCATCCAAGTTTTAAAAATTGTCCAATTAGGTGGTATTCATGTTATGTAAGGTATTGAGAGTTTGATCCTTCAGGCATACACGGTGTAAATGTCGTTTTAAAGTGGTATTCTCCAGTGTGGAACTCTTTTAATACTAGGGGCGTCTTTACTAGACCAAACGGATTGCCAATCTGATTTGCGTGAAAAACAGCGGATCTTTGACTATGCCATACGGCGAATGCTAATTAATTAGATTATTTTATAGCTGAATATTATTATTAGATGAGTATGGTCCATAAAGCATTTGATTCCTTCGACCTAATCTTATGGAAAATATGTTCTGAGCGTCGAAAGATGAATTATTCACGGTCTCATCCTGATCATCATCCTTCGGACTGCACGCATTAGACGCATCTTCCTCAACCCAGCGCGTCATGTTGTTAGCGTTATTATTTATTGCCAGAGTAGTCACTCAGTAAAAAATATACACATGGACCACAACTATATTCATTAGACTCGGGGTTGAGTTTGAATGTGTTTTCAGACTGTTGGGATTGCCATTGGAATGAAATTCATCTCACTGTGGGTAAGACGTCGGATGAAATGAAACTCAGCTTCCCTCGGCAAACAGAACATATTTCATGTCTCAGAATCACACGACAGACACTGATGAGACTTAATGTGTGAATGACGGAGCACTTTGTCCTTTGTACATATTTTCAAAATGAGTACTACGTATACCTTGTGTGATACAAGACAAGGGGTACTTAAAATTTTGATACGTTTGGGACATGCCTTAAATCGTTATTTTCATTACAGTGATCCTGTTCTAGTTAATCTCATTTAATATTATATCAGGTATCTGGTTTTCTGTACTGTACAAATTTTGGATTCAATTTTTACTCGATCGGATCAGATTATACTATCTACGCAATGAAAAGGTACGCACTTCCGATACTTTGAACCGGACCAAAGTAGTATTAAGCGAATGGACCTTACCATTTCCACTATTCCGTCATGGTTGAAGCCTTAACTTGACCAACAACGTACAATGAATCAGAAAATATAATATAAAATCTAAATACAGTTCCACTTATCAAGTGTAATTATGTAATGCGTGTAAATATGTAAATCGAAAATAATTGCAATTTTTCCTTTCATTTGGCAACACGAAATATTGACTGAAAAAGCGTTGTACAAGTGGTGAGGTTTTCTGAACTAGACACAACTCAGCCTTGCACGTTCGAATCTGCTGTGGCTTTTGAATCAGAGAATTATAAATTTTCACCCAGTACGCCAAACTGTAATTCTTCTACTTCATCTTATATAACTATAATTTAGGCAGGTTTAATGTAGGTAGGAACTTTTAAAGTATTTCTGCTGTGTTACTAAACTCTTACTGAATTCTTGAAAAGCATGTATCTCACTTTTTTGGCTTGCCAATACACGATTATCCACTTTTGATTGAAACTGAAATTTTGACTCCAAAAAATAGCGTACTTTTAGAATTTTTGGAGTCAAAATCTAAATTTCGGAAAAAGTTGATATACTTGATTTTGGCGAACCAAAGAAAAGTTGAGATACTAGTTATTGGCAAGCCAAAAAATTTGAGATACTTGTTTTTGAAGATTATCTGACGATTCGATTACTCGTAAAACAGTAATTTCAATGAATTCAATCCCGCCCGTACCAAGGTTTTAAATGTGTGTGCGTCATACTGGGGAATACATCAGTTCCACAGTAATTACGTTGCATTTAAGCCATTTCTGTACAAGTTTACCAGATTTAATTTAAATATTTTGTGAGCCGAGAGTGCGTATAAGTTAATTTGAGGAGCAATTCAGGTTCTCTATTGATTATTTGGCCTGTCGTGTATAAAAGGTTTAAATCACGACTGCCGTTGATATTGTAGAGAATTTGTCTGAGGAGTTAGTAGAAACTACTTTTAATAAGAAACAGAAAATAATAACTTTATTACGACCTCACTAATAGGAAAACGCAGAGTGTTGATAAATGCGTAATAAGGAACTCCGAGATCAAATACTTTAGAAATTTTTATATTATGAGAGTGAACACTATCGGTACAATTAATTCATCCTTTGCCTTCTTACGAATGTTTCGGTTCGAATTACAATCCTCCGCAACTATCCGAGACCACTTTTCATATCTACATTTTAGGAATCACAAATATCAGTTTCTGTGTCCCGCTATCTATATTCCAGACGAATGAAGACATGAGAGTTACTACAAAAAATTAATTCTATTTTTTATATTTTTATTTCCAATGTTAAATAATTATTCTCATTATCTTTGTCAATATAATTTCCAATTATCTGCTAGGACTAGAAAACACTATTAAGTAGCAAGGAAGAAGTAGCTTGAGCTTAACTGTGCAAGACATTTTTCTTACCTAACACAATTATTTTATTACTTTCGTCAATGTAATGTGAGAAATCGGCTCCTAACTCATTTGTGGATCTCTGTTTAAAAACAAAGATTAATCCACATTTCCACTTTATACTCCTAGTTCATTCAAGTTCCAGCGCCAAATAATTTGTCCAGTTTACATTCAATAAGTGGTCATAATTATTACACTTTGGCATTATCATAGGAATCTTTCCAACTTAGTAAGTAATGAATTATTTTATAATATGAAAACTCTACAAATTCAATAACTGACCGACATAACCGTATCTGATTAAAAATTACACGTGTAAGTTTTCTGTACATTTTTGAAATTGAACCTTCAACTACTCATCTATTTGCCCTATTTTTTCTCAGCCATGAACCTTCAGAACTCTTATTAGGTAACATTTGATAAATTTGAAAACAACCTTCAGTTCGCGTCAAAACTTTTACGTACATCTCATCTTCATGCCGCGGCAGCAACTGCGTTATTTGCTTGTGTTGCGTTGATTAAAATTGACAATTACAAAACTTTTCGCAATCTTTTGAAAGGCTTTTGATGAATTTGTTTGTGCCCTGCTGTTGCTTCGCCGTGTCCGTAATACTCATGGAAGGCGTGAAATGAATGAACGTCTGAGGACGAAAAGGTTAAGCAAATCCATTTCATTCCCTGGCCTTGTTTAGAAAAATTTTTAGTCCATCGAAATGAAAACTTGAAGGTCCAAACACCCCTAGTTGAAAATTTTTCGTGTTTCTTCTTCCATACAGAATTTACTACAAGGCAAAGAGATTTCGTGCCGTGTAGCCGTGAGATGTTCATCTCTTTTGCCTCTTCTCTCATGTGATGTGAATCGTGAATTACTCTCACAAGGAACAGTTCCCACGTGTACATCTCAATTCAGGCTAATGAGTGCACAACTTTTCATTTACGAATTTAAAAGGTCGCCATAGAATTTTACTAACGTATTTCTTATGACGAGATATACAATGTATCCGAATAAAAACTGCGCACCTGTCCATAAAAGTGAACGGAGGTCCTACGAACGTCCCGGACCTCGTAAGTACTATCAGAATGGTCGGATTGAGTTAAATCTTACATATTCGGTTTTGTCATAAAATTTTAGTAACACAATCTATCCAAGAATTTCAAAAATTTCAACTGCACAAGCGAAAATTCCAATCAGAATTACGCTCTTTCCTTTACTTTTTTCGAGAGGTGTTCGGATCCTATCCAATAAATACCGTAGAATAGTGGATAATGTAGAAATGAGTATAAGCAGAAAGTTTTGAATATTTCTCAAACAACCAAAATCTCATTTGCCGACAAAAGAGACATGTCTATCTGACCTATTGAGCTGCTTTCGAGGGCATCCAGTTTTCACACCTAATAGGCGTTCCTTGTAAATTCGTATTTCGTAGTCCTCTCCGTATTACTTTGAAGACAAGAACATGAACATGACCAGGTGTGCTGAGCTCCGAATTTCAACACAAAAAGAAATCTGCCCTCTTCAAAGAGCTATATGTATGTATGTGTACATTTGCATGGTCCATGTGGACATGGAGTCTGCGGCCGCGGCTGTGTCGAAAATAAAACTCTTTTGGGAAGATGTAAGTAGATCTCGGTCTATTGTGCAACAACTTCAACATGTGGATCAGGATCGTAGTCGTAGTGCCCAAGTCGTCTAAGCTTTCAAAATTCACCCTAGTATGATACACACGGTACACCCTTGAATTCAATCCACTCATAAGGTGCTTATGACATGAAATGAAATGATTCCTCGTAGCTGTGTGTCTACGTGATTGTGGTGGCTCCATCAATTTTCTAGATCAAAGAGAAAGGAGAACACACGAGTACTTGGAAAGGTCTTACGAAAATTAATTTGAGGATTTTTTATAAATTCTTTCTTAATCTCACGTTACAAAGTATTAAAGAGATTTCCCACGGTAGGTAGCGAGTTGCCAGAATATAATTTTAACTGAAATCGCGCACGGCAAAAAGATTTAATCCTGTTTTTCAGTCATTAGTGAGGAATCTCTATCGCAGATTTTTTTCAAGTTCAAAGAAATCGTAATTACAAAAGATTTTATCCGGGTTATTTTTAGACAATTGAGTCTACGTTTTAATGGACTATCTGAAATTCTACTCAATTTAAGTATTAAATGCTAGAAGATTTCAATAGGTAGTAAGATCACAATTTGTCCATTTTTTCTAGCACAATGCGTTTTTTTAATTTTTTCACTGAGTAACCCAATTTTATTGAACATGTACTAACTAAATTTAAAAAAGGATATTTGATACAACCATTTACAATTGAGACAAATTATTCCACTTGAAACCGTGTTCTGGCCTGACCTATGTATCTTCCGGCGCCATAAATGTCTCAATCCACCGTATTTCCAGGGAAAACCCCTTCAGCAATTCTTCAGAACAACAAAGATGAGTAACAGATAATCCAGGTTCTTGTTGACGAAGCGCCTGAGTACACATATCTCGTATCTCAGTTGTTGATAAGGATGAAGGCGTACCTCTTCATATGTGGTTGTCCATATTGTCAAAAATCGGTGGTGGTAGCCAGACAGATGGACATACCTGATAAAGTATAAAAAAAATATTAGTCAGTCAAAGTTACATAATTGTAGTTAACATGATGGACAGGAGGGAGACAGCGACAGGTTGAAAATTTCGTTATCTCATGGCCAGAATGGCGGACTTGGGTTGTGGGTTGGCCCAACAAACATAATTTATAAAGAAAAATAAAATGTAAGTTCATATTCACGAGGAAGCTAAGTGCGATGTAAAATTAAGATTTGAATTTCAATTGCTAAATTTTCACAGTCTGGAATTCCGGTGAACTCGGTAAGTTTTGTGCTCAGGAGACTTGATGGCGTTGCTTTTATGGGGTCTTCGTGAGTTTTACACGAAAAATGTTTCCCTTGTGAGTTGTGGTGTGAAGTCATGTTAAAAAATTCAAATGGTGTTGCTCTGGTCGACCGGACATGCACATGCACATTAGTAAACGCACAGGTACACAAATAGTTAGACCTTCATTAGGAAATGTAAAATGTGAGCAAGGATATGTATCAGCGTGTATGTCCGACTCATTCTAAATAGTCCGTCAGTCAGATGTAAGTCCCAAAAGTCCTAATCATGAAGGTAAAGGAGTGAGTATAAAAATAAAATGAAATGAAATGAATTGCTGACTCATTTCAGCGCATTGTAAAAAATAGGGAATCGTTGGATTGCAGATGATGCATATATTTATGTACACGTCCATGTCCATGTGTGAGTATTGTTGAGTTGGGATTTGTAGAGACACACATTGTTACTCTGTTACGACTTACGACTTTACGAGTCACTATCATTCCACAAGAGTCAAGTCTAACTCCCATTGCCAACCAATGTAATGAAGAATTGCAGTCTCATCCTAACTTTTTTTATCTTTTTTTTTATTTTTTGGAAAAACTTCTTCGTTTTTTTGGTTACTCCCTAATCTATCTCAAAACGGAATTGACTGACGTTTTGAACCTCCTACAGATATATCTTAACCTTAGACATAATGACGAATAGAAAATTTATTGGTGATGAATATTAATTTTCAGAACAATTAATGCAAGAATATCAACACTGGAACTATTAGAATTAGAATTTCCAGCGCCAAAACAAAACTAAATTTATGGAGAAAGTCGATCAAGAATTCAGGGATGTGTGAAAATATTATAAACAAACTGACAGGTTGCCGATTTCTACACTTTAAAGAATTTAGTCTGAATACTGGAAGCTTCGCAAAGCGATTATAAAAATTGTGTAGGAGAGTAGCTATCAAGAATTGGAATAGTGTCCAGTACTAATATTCCAGAAATCGAATCAACTTTTGCCAATCAATCGAGAGAAGTCAACTTTATTAAACAAAGGGTAGAAATTTGCCATGAGTTTTAAATGAAAGTTGACTTCGAAACAATCGTCTTCGCATTCAATCCTTCGGAGGAACTTACCCTTTTTGCGTTTCAGGTTTTTGAAACATCGCCTAATATTTTGCTATTATTTCAAGGTGAAAGTAAATCCAGCCGTCCGTGGTTGTCGAACTTTCTCAAGTTTCTTGTCAAAATTGTTACCATGATAGTCCTAATGCTAAAATAATGCTATTTTCTTTATCGGAAATCCTGAACTGAACATAGAAAATATGTTTCTACTTCGATACAATGGACGAGGTAATTTTATTTTAAAATTAATGTGATCATAAAAGGACCCTAGTTCTCTGAAATTTGTTTCGGACTTATATGAATCTAGTCGTCAATCGCTATAAATATAAAACATCTTTGACTTTTGTCATGTGATGAAAATATGTATGATTTGCAGAAATGGACAATTGGAGTTACTTGAGGGGATAAGCTGAAAAATTAATTTGTTAAATTGAGAAAATTCTATTCAGAATTATTGTATTCGCGAATTAATAATATACTGACGATGCTACTACATTTTATTAATTTGAAGACTTTTTTCCTCCAAGACTGCAACTACAGCACCGAACACTTATTCGTAATACAGTCGTGTTTGAAACTTCGCTAAAACTAGTTACCGTTTTCCCTGTGGTCCTTAGAACAATTTAACCAGGGCACGTAAACATACCTTGGAATAGGGTGGTGACAAGAGCAGTGTTTGTTAGAAAAGCTATAAGGGACCATT
>JAQGCA010002459.1:0-13890 GCA_034698945.1 Protaphorura quadriocellata | reverse complement strand
GTCGGAATATGAGACCCGAAATTCGGGTCCGGGTCCGGGTCTTGTACGGGTCCGGGTCCATGCCCGGACTCGGACCCATCCGGGTCTCGGTCTCGTGTCTTCCATTTAAATGTTTGACCCGAACCCGGACTTCATGACCGGGTCCGGCATTTTTGGAATTAAGACCCGGGTCCGGACCCGGACCCGCGCCGAGCACTGATTTGCCGCACGGTACGACAAACATCGCCGCGTACTTTTGGCAGAGATTTAGTTGGTTTCTCGCTTGGTGTCGTTACCTCTAGTAGTAGGTGAAACATTGTGGGGAATGCCTCTTTAAGTTATATACCACACAATGTCAGTCTTTGAGATAGAACCCTTCGTAGCGAAATTATTAGGGACTGCCCGCATGACTGGGCTAGATGATTGTCTACGACTGCTATCTCTAATTCCTAATTATATTTTATTTAGAGTATCGAAAAAAAGTTCATACTCCTACACCTTCGATCAAGTCCAAACTCTTAATGATGTACTTAGCTAAGTAACCGAATTATAAATTATAATATACAGTGAACGTAGTAAAATTTAAATGTGAAAATTCGCACATGGTAGATACATGTGAATTCATTATTACTTCAAGGCTGTAGTAGGTACAGAGATGTCTTATTTGAATTTTATGAAATCTATTTTCACCGACTACGTGTCATCTTCACGAAAACTTAGATTAGGTCGTAGGAGGTTTTGATTTCAAAGTTACAGGCTTTTAGTGTTTTGTAATGGATGAACTTTCCCAAATTTAAAATCAATAATGAAGGCCTCGTACTTAGAACTTTGGTCTTATCGAATTCTGAAGCTTCTACAGGTTGATAAAATAATAAAATAGTTGTTACGTGCGTCAACTAGGATATTGAATTTGAAATGAGTTCTATTGAACTTTTGAAATGTTTCTTGATTCATTGGATTCCGATATATATTTTTTCAATTCCTCTTAATTTTGAATATCATTACGAGTTTGGAATTGGAAGTTTCGCTCTTCAATGGGCCTTCGTTTAATTACAACCCAATTGATAAATTGTTCTGAAATTATTTCTTAAAAAGTAGTACAGTCTCAAACGTATTAGTAATCATTTCAATGAATTCTTACCGCAGTCAGATTTCCAAGTAAAAATAAATCTAGTGGAGTAAGAATACTCATATTTGAGTTGGGAAGACATACGTACAGGCAATTTTTAGTTCTGATGAAGCTCTATTATAGACACGTGTAATTTTTAAATGAGCAGCTCACATCAGAAAAATGAAAATGCATTAGCTTGATAGTATTTACTTCACAAGTTTCACTGCCCCGGCATTTTATGCAAAGTTTAGCGTGTCACGTAATTAATATGGTTCAGAACTAATCGTAAGTTCGGAAACACGTCTTAAGTTGGCTCTACTTGTATGCCTGACGCCTGTCATTTTTTAATTCACGAATGAATTCACAATAGTCTCCCCTGGAAAAATGGGAATATTTCGTGCATAAAAGTAATTGAAGGCAATTTTAAAAAAAAATATCCCAGAATGTTGAACTTCTTTAGTTATTCCGGAATTGGCTAACAAATACAAAACGTACTACAGCTATATTCATGCTGTACTAAGTTTCTTCTTATCGAAACATTCATCTCCGGCATCAAATATATTGTGAAATTTACGCACAAGATTAATTCAATCATCTGGATTCAGTTACATAAGCTCAGGAAATCCTTCCAGTTATTGCAATAAATGACAAACGTCGAATTTTCTTTCGATTTGCTCGAAAGAAAATTATAGAATAAATAGAGCAAATCATAGAATTTAGTGAAACATAATAAGTTCCAATTTGAATTTATTGCATGTTCGAAACCAACTTTTATTTTAGAAAAACTTCTTAATTTAATATCTTAAGTTCAGTTCGGTTAGGTCCCAACAAACAAAACCAGATTAAATGGATATACTTGATTAAAACTGATATAGTTTCATTTGAACAAGATGTTCTTGCTTTTCAATCTTTACATTAATATAAAGTTTCCTGAAGAATTCTATTAAAAAGTATTTTCATGAATTGGCATTCGCCATAACGCATCAGTTACGAATGTCACATACGACCACCTTAAAGCAGTGAGTCCAAGTGAATACTCTAAGAGCTAACACAGCGAGGCAGTAAAGACAACCGGTAGGCCTATATTACCAATTCATTAATTTCAGTAAACAAATGCAGAATATTTAATGAAGGAAATAAAGTCATAAATAAGTCAGACAACGCGCTGGGCAGCGTTTGGCGTTTAGATTTTATCCTTTTGTCATTCCCGGTTCTGTTTTGCGGCTTTTTTGTTCCACACATTGTAAATGGTAAAGCAGCTGGGTCCCCTAAAAGGGTTAAATGGAATATGAGCAATAAAAATCATTCGCAACAATGAACTTTGAAATACCAAAACCAAGTAGTGCACAGAATAATAAAAATCCTTCCACACAAGCACAAGCACACGCATCCATATGTTCTTGTCTAAAGTGTTGTTCTCATTATTATTAACACATGGATGGACGGATATCTATATTCATCCATTATCAAAATGAATTGAATGAATTCAATTCAATTGAATGTTATAATTTACATGAGTTTTATTATTCATTCCATGAGGTCTTTATTTGTACATTATTATTAATTGTGATTTGGAAAATGTAATCAAGTTTGCGGTATCGGTTTTATTTGGAGCCTTGTAACACGTGAAGCAAGGGAAAAAGTAATTATTTTCAGAATAGAAATGCTACTACGATTTTTGTACCGTCCGGAAGAATTCTGAAACATGCTGATGTAGCAAAATTATTAGTAGGTCTCTTCGGACAACGGTACTACGTACTAATCTCAAGTGTAGTCAAATTTGTATGTAAAAGTATTTCTGTATTTTTCAATCATTCAAAAATTAAAATTTCTAAAATTAGAGTGTTTCCTTTGTCAATAATTCATAGATTGTGAAATGATACCAGAATAAGGAAAACATTTTAGTTTCCAACCAGTAGTAGACTCTAGACTTTAACCTTGAGACGGAATTCGTTGGAATTATTAACCCAACAAATTTTGACAGACTCGAAGTATTTGTCAGTGTCAATTAATACCACATTCTCAATTTATATTTGCATTCTACCACACACACACGATTCTTCCTCATGAATTGTACAAATGGAAAATGGAATATAATGGGGAAGTGACTTGCACTGCATTTGGTGGTGTCTGCGGTTTCGATATTTGAAGTAATCGTATACGTATTTCGTATTCGCATTCATGGAAACATATTATTATGCTCCGTCGTTGCCGAATACAAAACCTAAAACGAAACAGAAAATATGTTCTGCCAAATGCAGACAAAGGTGAGGATAATGCAAATGCTTTGCATTCAGAACAGAAAATACAAATACAGTGGTTCGTTCAAATACGACTACTATCCATATGATGATATGAGGAGGAATATGACGCCAGGGTCCCTGCACAGTATGTACCATAATGGTGTCTTTTGTGTCACTTATTTGTATTTTGGACACAATGCTGTTTGCGAATACATTATGGGAAGGGAGTTCTCGGGTGGTCAGACCAATAATGCCAGAAACCCCTTCACAATGTAAGAATTTTATGATAATCCCGCAGTTTTTGGTGAAATGTGGATCTTTTATAAAATTACGAATAACGCTGCCGACCGACGAAGTTTAATTTAAATGTCTTATGAAGTCAATAACGTATTGCTTCCATGGAGCGCTACCTGAGTTAAATTTAGATTAATTCATACAAATGAAACAAAACTCCAGTAGTCAATCAAATTCAACAGAGATTTAAAACAAAAAATACGTCAAATTTTTGCAAATTTTGTCGAATATTTGACACTTTCCTATTTGAGGATTTCTGTATTAACAATGATAAGGATGCTCACAATCGATCAGACTCATAAAGCGTTCACCGTATTCAAATTTCGTTAAAAAAAATTCGAATTATATCCAACTTTACTGAAATTATGAAGTAAGCTAAGAAAATTGTAGCTTCCTTGACATTTCAATTTATCACGACGAAGTAACTCAGACCTTTGAAATTCGCCCGAAAGAACATTCTGAAAGAATGCAAGGAAGTCTTCAATCCTTAACACAACAAAATTTCACAACAAATTCTCGCAGGAGCCAAATCGTTCGGCCAGAATTGTGAAACCAACAGAACTCTCATTTTGTACAGAGTTTTAGTTTTCGTAATAGTTTATTACAATGACGTAAAATTTTATACAATTTGTAAAATCATAATTTTTCCATTAAAATTCAACTTTACCGAGAATTGGCAATTAATTACCAACCTTCAGAAAACCTTTATACAGACAATGGAATCAATTTATATTACCGATTAGGTTCTAGAATATTTTCAAAACATTTAAGGAAAAGAAAATAACAAATTCTGCACTTGAATGACGAAATTTTGGGCGACCGATCAGTTCAGTTAAGTCGTTTTTACACAACTAATGTAAGAATTATAGATTCGTCAAACGCCAGCATCTGTCATGAGATTCGCAAAAAATTTGTAAATCTACTTGTCTTTAAGACTGTTCAGAAGAACTGTCAGAGAAACTTTTAAGAAACTTTTTCATGGATAAAATCTGGAAAGCTCACGGTCTCTTTTCAGATTTGCAGAAATTGTCATAAAAAATACAA
This sequence comes from Protaphorura quadriocellata, assembly GCA_034698945.1. Classification (NCBI taxonomy): domain Eukaryota; kingdom Metazoa; phylum Arthropoda; class Collembola; order Poduromorpha; family Onychiuridae; genus Protaphorura; species Protaphorura quadriocellata. The sequence continues at coordinate 9,219 of JAQGCA010002459.1, read as the reverse complement.
ACAAAATTCTGTCTTTCTCTGAGTAAGAAGTGCATAAATACGATAAGTACCTAACGTAATCTGTGTGTGCATCAAAATTTTTCTGCTCTTCAGTTACTACAAGTCTCGTTAAGATCAGAGTCAGTACACAAGGTCGAAATGTACAGGCTTGTAGTTTTTGTTTGAAATAACAATATCAGCCAATTTTGTAAAATTGTGAAGTTTTTATTGAACAGGCTTCCAAAAATCAGAAAACTTTGAAACATTAAAATTTGAGCCTAAGTCCGAATATTTTATAAGTAGAAATCACTCAAATAAGTTCTCGAACCATAGGTTGGATGAGCACCTTACGAACTTATATATAAAATGAAGAACCACCCCCAAAATATTAGGAATTGATGTACACCCTTCCCGTGTGAATTGAGTGCGGGGTGGAATACCTGGAGCTTTGATTTTGCCATGTATGGATCTACACTTTATTTTTTAGATTATGTATAAAATGAAATATTCAGCTCGGTCGGTTCAATTCAAAATTTCTTCTGTGTATTGTTGAATACTCTGTATTGAATCGACTGAATTTGAATAATATGTGATTTTACATTGCACTTGACACATGTTTCAATTCACCTTCTATTCATTTATTTTTTCCCTTCAACCGAGTCAAAGTCAAACCCAACCTGTGCATATATTAGGACAGGACAACCCGGGTGTACGTTCATACAAAATAAATATAAAAAAAAAACACATCTGCAAAAATACAAACTTTTTGTACATATGTACATGTACATGTGTTTTATTTCTACACCATACCAGGCGTCATTTTTAACAATTCAATCCATCCAGTCTAAACCTAATAACTTGAATTTACATAACACACACACTCTGGATCAAATGGAGGGGAAGAGTTAGGATTACAAGGGGTGAAGGTCAAATGTAAAAACCCAGAATCAGTCGACACCAGAACTGCCAAATACAGAAGGGTTAAATTTTACGCTCGAAAAATGTCCCTTGTTGGTTTAGGTTTGAATTCCTGGATTTGAATGGAATAAAAAATGAATTCATGCATGAATAATAATAATCATAATCATATTTCGTACGAACACGGATATTGTTGACATTGTTACATGCATTCAAATTTTTAAAATGCGAAACAGTAGCTGAATTGATAAAAAAAAAGTCGTGAGCATATTACTCTCTATTGTCTAGTGGGGAGACAGACGACGTGTGAAAGGAACATGGATTCAAATGTGTGGTAATGAATAATTCGGGGTAATTTATAGCATACGTCCGTGTCTAACCCGTTCCATTATTTATTGACAATTTCATCATATAACTCCCTACATACATATTCGTGGCCGAGTTTTTAATTTATTGATTGGTTTGGGAAGAGCAGGTGTCAAATTTTTGAACACGGTGGTCCTTAACATTTGAGCTATCAGATCACTGTGCATCCTAAAAATTCACGAGACAGTGAAACCTGTCCCAGACAACCGGGTTCGGGCGAAAAACCGGCGGTCTAAAAGGGAACATGACATAGTTTGGTGCTTATTATGGTCGTTCCAGTCAGGTACCCAGACGATGACTACCGATACGTAGTTCTCGAATGCTTGAAAAAAAGTTCGATAAGTACTTTCCCGGAATTTTAACTGCTTTGAACTCCGACCGTAAACTTTACATTGTTGTAGAGAACTATCTAAAAGTTTTATGGATAAAATACTTGACAATTCAAATAACCTGATTGGTGCTGCTCTTAATCTACTTGGCCAATATATAGAAAATTAGAAAATTCTAAATATTCTAGAAAATGAACAATCACAGTTTGAAAACTTCGTGGTAGTGATTTGTTCTAGAAAGGTCGAAGGTCAGTAACGTTAGACGGTTGGACCACCCTGTACAATAATTTACGTAAAATCGAATCCAAGTTCAAACTACATTCAGCATACATTACATACATTTTTCGCACAATAAATCATAGTCTAGCAAAATTTTGGAAACACCCATTTCCGTGTGCACTGCGGACGTTCCTTTCACGTTTCTTTGAATGTCAGAGTAAAATATTTAATTCTAATCCAATTTCAGAATCAAATGCGAGTAAATGTATCGTGCACTGGGTCGGTCGGTCGATCGGTAGCCCAAATTTAACCAAAGCCTTTTGAAATTTTGAATTGGGGTTTTGAAATGGAATTGGTTATAAAATTCATTATGAGGCAACCCGTTAGGAGCGAATGCCATTGCCATGCAATTTGGGGTCTCTATTATAAATGAGAAAGAAAACGGGTTGAGTAGAAAGCACAATGGTTTGACTGGTTTTTGTGTAGTGTTCGTAATCGTAAAAGCCCATAAATAAAGTCCTTTTACACGTGAACATGAAAGCAAAGTGTCAGGGATGAAGATGATATTATATTACATTATATCTATTTTTTTCTTCCCGTGCCATGCCACGGGACAAAAGAACAGTTAGGTTACGTTTAAGTTACAAATAGTGTCCAATGTCCTGGCTTGATAGATGTTACCATACGTCAACGTTACTCAAGGGTCCGGGGCCGTCAATCAGTCATTCAACCACCACTCATTTCCATCTGAATGAACCTGAAATGGATATTAATTATATTACATATTTATGGCTCCAGTATTGCAGAAAATATTCAATAGACAATAATATTTCTGGATATTCCAGCCAGGGTTACCCGTGCACGGGTATCTAAGATATGACAGTAATGACGGTGAAACATTGAAAGTTCTCAAGTTTTCGGTGACCTCAAGAATTTCGCATTTTGTTTTTTGGAGATACAATTTGGTAGAATGTTGATGGTCTCATCAGATTTGAAAGATATTTAGTTAGTTAATATCTTTTATTACGGTCAAGATTTTCTTATTTTAAAATTACTTATTTCATTGTTTCGTAGGCAGATCGCTTTAACTTTTCTGTGACGCCATTCATTAATGTCATTTTGAGCGCCGCGCGACGCCCATATTTTCATGTACAAATATGTCCCAAATGTATCAAGAAAATCCACACGTATTTTTGTTATTTTCTGACATACCCAGCCAGATAGAGGTAGAAAAAAAAAGATAGGTTGAGTAACCAGGTCAGCATTTAGGAAGTTCTTTTGCAGACACTTTTAGAAAATATTTATAAATATAGATGACAAATTTAAAAGGATTTAATTCTGAAAGCCACAGATTCAATTAGGGACTGATCTCAGCGAACTGAGACTAATCCAATTAAGGTTTATCACCAAACTATTTTATTGGATTCATCTATGATGTTTATGTTGTGGGAGCTATGAAGTTGATGACTATAATAAAACACGTATCCAATCCAATCCAATCCAATCCAATGGGCCAGAATTTATAGATTGCACTGTACGCTAAAATACGGGACCATGATTTAACTTTTACGACTTTGATTAAGTAATTAGATATATCTACACTGAGATCACTGTTACAGACTAGTAGTAAACCAGTATAATTAGAGATTTCTAAAGAATATTAATATAAACGTTCCGCAAAAAAGATAATAAATTTGAATAGTCACCGACTGCTCACGCAAATAACGCCTAATTTTTTTGCTTTGTATACGTAAAAGATTTTTATGAATCTGACAAACTCAACTGGTCAGATAAAATATTTCTTCACTAGTGGAAGGATTTTCAGTGATTGACTATTCTTTTTGAAAGTTGAGTGCTGAAGACCGCGACAGATTCGAAATTAACTTCTTGTCTACCGTCGGATCCCTGGTTCAATTCCTGGTCGAACGACGTCCCAACTCCTTCTATGGCCGAGTATTCATATGATAGGTCCTCAGAGATCTTGGTTTAATTATCTTGATCGAAAGGGCCTTAAAAACCGATATTAATATGTAATCTGTAACAATTATTTTTAATTGTAATTTTTTGTTATTCCTATCAATTATCTACTATACATGTATCGGTTGCTGAACACCTAATTAGTCAAAATCTATTTCACCTTGAAATGATTTAATAATTACTGGCGTCACAAGTCAAACTAAATATCTACAACTTGTATATCCGCAATTGACAAAAAGATAACTGTAGATTTCCTATAATTTGTCTTCACCATGAAAAGAGTTAAATATTATCGACGTCACATTTTCATAGAAAATCGCAGATTATTCCCATTAAAGTTGGCCGCTGGAGTTAAAACAATGTACACGTTATTTAATGTGAGCTTGTCGTATTTTCTGCTTCTCTGGGATTTGGCGAAACATTTTGGATTTAATTAGCTATAAGTTGACTTTATTTTGAAGGCCTAAGATTGCCAGAAAGTTCGATCACGGCTTTGAAGATTTACTATTATGCTGAAATCTCCACAAAGTATATTTTTATTACACATAACTTTATTCGCAAGCGATTTTTTTAAATTCGTGGCTTGACATGTCTAATCCTATATGTATTATTATCCTATTTTTTTATTATACCGGGAGAGCAATTTTCTGCGTAGTAATGGTTACCGCACCGTAGTCAGATTATCTCATTTAGTCAGTGCACTATCATAATAGAGAATTCTAATAATAATTTTAGCAAGCTTCTGACAACCAGCGGTAATTAAAATAATGGAAGATAAGTTGATGGTCCGTCTATATTAAAGAGTATTATACAAAAACATTCCTTAATTCTCCCCAATTTATCTGTTAACCTGTTCTTATCCAAAGGAACTTCACATTTTATATAAATATGTGAATGGTTAAATTATTTTGTCGCAATGAAGTTGATTGTTCCAGCTTGCGCTCAACCACGGATTACAGGAAATTGTCGAAGAGACAGGAAATTATTTCGTTTAATGTATTCCCTTAAATGTTGTAAAAAAATGTTTATGATTTGAGACTACCGGCTATTAGCTAATAGAAAAATTAAAGGAACCCTTCATAATAATAAAAAGACTGGTTATAATTTATAAGCAGTCTGACCAAGAATATACTATTACATCTGCGATCATTGCCCGACACCTAGGAGTAAGATAACAAAAATTAGCAAATGTTTTCAATTTGGAAACGGCATTGTATTTATTTGCTGACAAAATAATTTTACAAAGCTTCATATAGACCCAAGAAGCGTTGTTTCTCCACATACATTGTAGTTGAAAATGAAGAATATATTGACGGAGGATACAGTACAATTCTCTGCATTCATCTCCTTGAATATATCTCCCATTAAGTACTGTAATATCATAAGACTCTGGATCTAATTAAAAACATTTCAAGCTTCCTTCCTTCAAAATCCAGCTGAGTCACTTACACGAAATCAACAATCATTTCCTCCAAGTTTTCCCATCCCTGTCCGGACTTTATTTTCCAGCTCCTGGTAATTGCTTTGAAAGCCAAAGGTGTTAATGAACGGAGTGTGACTCGTTAGTTTTTATTTCTTTCATAAAAAATATAGGGTGGTTCACTACAACTGTGTTTTTTTACAGACCAAATTGATTTTTCCTCAACACCAACTATTTAGCTATATTATTTGCACTTCCAGAGCAAAAATCGCATTCGTCCGCCAATATTTGACAAAACTGCCTTTATATTTACTGAGTACATCAATATTTCCAAAAAATTTCATTCAATATAAGCTTAGACTCAACAGACAAGTCTCTTTGAAATTCATATCTCATTTTTAGAAGTCTCTCCTAGATTGTATGGTACAAAATGTGACCGAACCACCCTATAGTACACTTGAGTACTTATTCTAAAGCTCTAGGCCAATTTGTCTTCATCCTTTTTTCTTTTGAAAAAATATTTAACGAGTAAATCGGGAGCTCACGGCCCATGGCCCAACATCTTATTTTTTAATCGTTGTTCTTTGGGGTAAAACCAAAATAATGTAATGAAGTCATGTCATGAGAAGATGACTGGACTGACTTCTTGTTACATGCACGGCTTCCGAATTTTCTACACATGAACAAAAATTCATTCAACCATGTACGGACCAAACCAAGAACATGGTTTAGGGAATAATTTGAAGTCCGTGAAACTCACCGTTACTGACAACGTAATTATCCTATCTGCTCGCACCTTGATGAGCATGAAATCAGTCCTTGATGAGATGGAGATCCAGGGAACACAACTTCTTAAAATTACAACGATACATTCCAGCAGAAGATTTCACAAACATATAGGCTCTATGTTTACGTCACTGATTATATGAGATATTCACCAATCCGATCTAATATGCCAGATGACATCAAAAATTTATCATTAAAATTATCGAGCTGAATTTACTTAAAAAAAGTTTTTATTTTGAAAAGTCGGAGCACGGTATAGCTTTAGGCCGTGGCGTGTCGTAAAAGTAATTCCTCAAAGCTTTTAGTTTCAGGTCATCAAAATAAAGCTGTTTAAATTCAGCAATTCATAAACTCAGTTCGTCTTCGTATTCCTCTTTACGATGTACTAGGAAATTACAAAATTAGATCACGTTCCGAAGTCACAATCTTTTTCATAACTAATTGTACATTACCGAATTTCGCCAGTAGTTTCACCAAATTTATTCAATTCTGACTTCAGCTCACTGAATTACGAACTGACGTGAACAAGAATTAATTCGTCCGAATTTTATCGGCTCACGTTACCCCGCTCTAGTTGATTATCTGATATCATTTACATACGTGTTGTCAAAAATATTTATATCATTTGATTGTACAATGCATCCAGTGTACCCAAAACTGCATTGCATGCTACCCGTGCATTATCTGCTGCTACGATTGTGACCTCATGTGTTGAATGACATCTTTAATACTCAAGTGCAAAATTGACAATGAAAACAAAACAAATGAATGCCGCCTAACTGTACAAATTGTCACGTTACGTTGTATGTCCCACACCCCCTTACATGGTCAAAGAGTGTTATCAACTTTCGTCAAAATGTCAAAAAATCTCTAAGAAATGTCAAAGAAGACTATCCGAGATAATATTTCTTAGACTTTTTCAAAACACGAAAATCCAAAATTTCAGGATTTAAAAAAAAATTCAAACAAACTTGCAGTTTTCCGTTATTCAGATTTAGTAAAATCTATGTACCCCGAACACCTGAGCTAGGCGACCACCCAGCTGTGAAGAGCAGGTGTTGTATCTCCCGGTCCCAAACTAATATTTCCGCGACAGTACACCTCAGGACCGTGCGTAGGTCGCCTAGGACAGGTTTCACTGCTAACCACACCCGTACCCTTGTGTGCAATGAATTTTTATTTAGCTTGTAATTCTAATTCCACCTGTGAAGTCTTAACCTTAAATTGATGGGCTAATCAAAGTTTGAATGTAGGTACAAAGAATGGATTGATTTTGTTTAGGTTTAGGGCATGACAAAGGGCTCAAATGCTTAACCCTAATCAATCATATTTTTAAACAGACATCGGAAGGTGTGAAGGAAAGGACTTGAGAATGGAATTCCAGCTGGGGTTCACAACGGGAGTTTTTAAAGAAAGGTGTAAAGTATTTCAAAACCATCCCAAGTTCCCACAAACAACAATACATTCAAAATGTGGAGAACCAGTCGGACATTACCTTCAAAGTCCTTACCCAAATTCCGAAATGAATGAATGAACGAATGGATACTGGCCGACCGGCCACTGGATAACTAACAGTATAGGATTACATTTGATTCAGTTCTTACAAGAATACACCTGTAAGTTTAATTGACTCAAACTTTACCTTTAATTATGAATCCGTCTCGTATTTGGTTAATACATTCAGGATTCGACGTCACGCCACGATTAAAAAAATTCGCTTGCGAATATTATGTATAATAAAACTTTGTGGATTTTTCAGCACAATAGTAAATTTGCGAAGCCGTGATCGAAATTTTTGGCAATCTTCCGGAGGCCTTCAAAATAAAGTCAACTCACAACTAATTGAGTCCAAAATTTTCGACAAATCTGAGAGAAGCAGAAAATACGACAACCTAACGTTAAATAATGTGTACATATCGTAGTGGCCAACTTTAATGGAGATAATCTGAGACTTTCTAATGTGACGTCGATAATATTTAACTCGTTTCATGGTGAAGATAAACTACATTGAATCTACAGTTCCGTTGATTCGACCCAAAAAATTTCTAATATAAAAGTTCTAGATATTTAGTTTCTTGACTTCTCATGCCAGTAGTTATTAAATCATTTCAAGGTCAAATAGATTTTGATTAATTAGGTGATTAATAGTTATGTGTATAATAGATTATTTTTAGAAATTATATAAAATTACAATTAACAATAATTTGTTACAGAATACATATTACATATCACGCTAATAATTTTTAAGGCCCTATCGAACCAGATAATTAAATCAAGCTCTGTGAGCACCTATTATATGAATACTCAGCCATAGAAGAAATTGGGAGGTCGTTCGACCAGGAATTGAACCAGGCATCCGACGTTATAGATAAATCCGAACACTTAATGGGCAGTCATACGTTCGGACACGCCAATAGTTATAAATTCGTCTCATCATGAAGTCAAATTTGATTCAATAGTAGGTTTCTAATCATGTCTGCCATTTGTGAACGCGTTGCATTGGCCAATTTCTATGGACTTATAAAGTCAATTGAATCACGATTACTGTAACACACCATTAGTACTTTCTAGGACTTCCTTATATGTGCTTCATGTTGCTATTGTCACTTAACAAAATGTATTTATTTTATTATGATTATTTATGATTATTATTCCAAGTGCACTTCAGTAGACAAGGACTTGAGAATTGAGAGTTTCTCTGTCCGCCGACTCAAAATGGAATTCCATTCTATTCATTTTGGTTGGTTCGTTGAACGAGAAAGGTATTCTAAGTGGCCAACGTAAAGAATGTATGAGAAATATTCCATACTAGGAATTTCTACTTCAACTTAAAAACTTACTACACAGATAGAAAGGTTTGCGTTCGACATCGACATACTTTACTTTCAGAAAAACTGAGTCATATGAAAACATACTTCACTCCATTCCGAACAGAAGAGAGCTATTTTGTTTTCGAGGGCTTTTAAGAGAGAAAGAACTCTAACTCTGCCATTCCTTTAAGAAAAATTAGCTATTCTGCCCTCAAATGAAATAATAACAAGTCGAGAAGGATTTCTTAATCATGACGAAGTGGAATGTAATGTGAGTAGAGACAAGGTGCTACTGGGAGCGTACTTTAACATTAGCCTTATGGGAAAACGTTAACGTGACGCTTATGCCCAATAAAATATCGACTTTTAATATTTTTTTCAGGTCTATATGAACCTCCCTGTCATAAGAGTGTGG
>JAQGCA010002458.1:0-13890 GCA_034698945.1 Protaphorura quadriocellata | reverse complement strand
ATTCCTACACACTGAATGAGCATGTTTTAGTAGTAATTTTGACGAACTATGTAACTTTTTTCCATATACTTTTACATTAGCGGTATTTGAGCATACGGTAGAAATTAATAGTGCGGAACCGGACCTTCTTAGGGAGGGGCGTTCCGCTGGGGACGTCGCTTAATTTTATTCTCTTTGGGATCTGACGACTGTGAACTACGAAGTTCTGGTCACAGTTTGATTGGAGATGATAGTGCGTCAAACTTTGAGTTTGGCCAAACAGTTTACCCGAATTAGAGATTCGCGCCCTAGTCCTATCTATGGGTTTGGTTATCAACCCGGATTAGACTCCGGAGGAGCCAGATCTGAAGAGCCGAATTCTACTACGCCAGAACGTAAATCGAATGGAATGTTATTTTTATGGTTTCTTCTCTATTAGATTGGAAATATTGATTTCACTATTCTTAGAATGATATGGGAAACCAACTAGTAACTCATAGATCTAAATACTGACGGTCAAATGAACATTGTGTATGACGAGAACCTAATGATGTGCTACAGGTGGCATGGATCAAGTCAGACGACAAAGCTATCCTGGCATGGCATACCCATATGGTAACCCATAACCACAGATACGTCGTCACTCACAATGGTCATAATACTTGGACTCTTCACATCAAAAATGTGCAGCAAAATGACTCAGGAACATACATGGTTCAGGTATGCACGTATATCGTTAGTAGAATTTAGGATGGAAACAAAAGGTCTGAAAATTAATCCAATTTTAATTAGCAATCATTTTGAATCTTCACAGATCAATACGGATCCAATGAGAATGCAGGTGAGCAATGAACTATCCATTTCATGTCAATGATGTAGTTTGCAGGGTTTGTCAACATACACGTTAGTAAATACAAAGGTCGGAATTTGATATGTATAGGCTGGCTAAGCATTGTAATTTCGTTCGATTTCAGGGTAACATGCGCCTCGCTTTTGTTGGGTTTTATTTAGACCATTTCTTAAGAAAATTATTCAAGGTTCATCACTGAAATCATTCTTAGGTCCATAAGAATTAATCATCTTTATTCCTTGCACGAATTTACGTTATGGTACACAATTAGTACTATAGGAATGGATGGCTACACCTGTTAAAGGCAAAACTGATATGGGCGAAAAAATACTATCTGATAAATGTAAAAATACCACATCTTTTTGTGTATTAATTTACAGGTTGGAACTTTATCAGTCGTGGTGCCTGCGGACATAGACGATGCTGCCACAAGTAGTGACGTGATGGTTTTAGAAGGGCAGTCAAGCATTTTGAAATGCAAGGCGACGGGTTACCCAATGCCGAAAGTACGCTGGAAGCGTCAAGATGGTCAGCCACTCCCAATAAGTAGAGATCTTCTGAATCCTGGGGAAAAGTGTAAGTCAAATTTGATGAGAGGAAAGTGCGGATTTCCGTCATAGATTACGCAATACGCACTCGACTGCCTGCCTGTAATATTTTAAACTGCATAGGAGATTTCACAATTACAGCTTCAACTTGTGAATCAGCAGGATTTTACCCTAGCTGGAATCTAGAACGGCAGCTGGAATTTTATTGCTTGAAGGATAAATCAAGACTTAGAACTTGTACCACTCTCAGGCGAGTTAAATAACACCGTCATGGCTGACCCAGGGTGAAGAAAATTAAGCGGTAGAGTGTGATGAAATGCTCTAAAAATAAAGGCGTACGATGGCAAGATTTGACGTTATTGGAAATCGCATGCTATGCTTCCTTATCTTAAACTGTTTGTTTTTTCTTCAATTCACGCTAACTTGCGCGGTTGGATCGCTTCTTGGTGGGTCGTTCCATGGTGGAAAGATAGACGACGAGTGTGTATCATCTTAATCTGTTAGCCATGATTTGGTAAATCCCGAAATTCAGAAAATGATTTTCGACGTTTAGATTAAGTTTAGGACTCAAATCCGTTCGAATTAAAGCCGGTTTTAGTAGCAGCGACCTTGGGTCAAAGTTTGGTTAAGATTCTTGAAATCGTTGAATTTGTACCTTTGACAACTTCACACAATATTTTTTCTTCGATGTCCTCAAGCTGACGTCTAGTCTAGGATCTTCACACCTTCCGTTAAACAGTAGGCCCGCATGTGAAGAGCTCCAGGCGAGGGTTGGTGAAGTACCCGATGAAAGTTTAGCATTTAATTTCATCTTACACGACCCATCCTCCCTTTCACAACCAATTCCAGGTAAGTTTCTGGTACACTTTATTTCATTCAAGACTTCAAAATTTGTTTAAACGTGCTTCATTTTAACTTGCTAGTTACAATATTCAATTGAACATTCCAGAACAAGTTTACGAACGACCTTTGTATCATTACTTAATATATTACATTCCGTGGTCGTCGGGTTTTCTATGATCATGAAAGTACTCTTCTACCGTTTCCCTCATTCCTCGTAAATGGTAATGAATATTCTTCCTCTGGCTCTGGTTTCCACGGTTTGCTTTTCCTGAAGCGTTTCCAGAGTTAAGTGATTCATTTCCGTCTTTTAAAATCCGTACTGTAGGGCGTACGACCATCGGAGCCATTCACATTTCACATTGTACATCATTATTCTCCTTGCATGCACATTGCACATTCATTAAAATTGAGTTGAAAGGATATGGGTCTGGTCCAAACAGTACAGGCGGTGAAAACATTACTTAGAAAGTCTGTGAACTGTAAACCGCCCCTAAGAAAATACGCATGTACATAATCATGATCGTCTGTCTCTAAAGTGAAAGGTGAAAGTGACGAAAGTGAAGACTTATTTATCAAAATATTTTATTATAACGTTAAGATTTTAGACAGACTGGGTCGGTTCTTAGAATGCATGAATGCATGCTTGCATGGTTCTGCGAGGCGACAGTTCAGACACTTACTTGGTCTAGTACGTTGAGTATGGAAGCTAGTTTTTCCCAACCCGACTCAATTGAAAACTTTTAGCGGTGGTGGCCATGAATTGAATTGAAAAGGAAGAAAAGCTAGGGACGGCAAGCCGACATTCAAACCTTTTCTGAAGTGAACAGTCCCGTACCGTACACGATCGACTTGCAACTCAAAAGCTCAAAAACTTGAAAGTTGAGAGAGTGAAAGTAAGCAAGGAAAGTTACATAATGGGGAAGGGGTATTTGGAAGATGCAAGGATAGAGTGAGTGAAAATCCATTCATCACCGTTTGACATGGAAAAGAACCTCTTTTTCTAGGACTCTTAAACCACCCTGGTTAAACTAGCCACCCATTTCATTCCTTCCTTCTCACTTCCTCCCAATCTCTATTTATAGTCATTGGATTTTTCCTTCGAATACTTTCCTGCGTCTTTCTGTGTCCAATGTGCATCAACATTGCAATAGTGATCACAGGAAACACTCGTTTCTTAATTATTTAATTATTAATTTATTAACTGAGCCAGCACCCTTAAAGGAGGTCATTACGTTTCCCGAGTGAATCTTGTGTGGGGTAAAGGGACAAAAGTGCAGAGTTATATTTTTTTTAAGTAATAAGAATTAATCCAATAATCCACACTCCTACTACTGCCGATTTCGTTGCTGTTATGCAAAATGTTTGCAGAGATATTTTGAGGTCATTTTATGCGACACTGACAGCTTTGAAATCTCAAACCAATTGAATTATTTCTGTTGTGGCTAGACTATTGTGATTTCTGACGTGGAATCATGTTTATTACGGCTATTCGTTATTCACATCATGGGCAAAAAATACAGATGATTAGAGTTCTCGGATCGGCTAAAGTCAGGACATCAGAACTGCTCTGTAACAATCGTACAGAGCATTTTGAATTCACATTTGTACGATGAAATAAAAATGTAATAACTACGCAACTGAGAAATTCTATCAGTGCGAATTGTGCGAGAATAATTTTATTGCAAAATTTATTTTGATGTATAACAGTCCCACATTAAATTTCACTTGCAAAATTGACTCAGAGAGCTAACATTCAAAATAATTGAATCCAGAGACTTTTGTACTTATTCGCCGTTAGGAGTCATCACCAAGAATTATTAGCGGAGATTGGAAAACAAAAAGTCAATTCAGAGTGTATAATTTTCGCACTGAACCCAGCGATTTCTACCAATGCAGAAACTACGCGGAATGAAAACGAGGAAATTCCGATGGTTTTCGCGGGCAGACCAATTCTTAAATGAGCTCAAGTGGACCTGAAAAACACTAGCTAAGCTTAAGTGTACTCCTTTGAGCTTAAAAGCCTCGTTAACGTGAAATATCTGACTTATGAGACGTTCTCACTTAAAACCAACGTAAATCTAACTGTACTGCTATGGGGAGTAGGACGAGTGCTAAGAGTTTCACTAAAGAGATTTTTGCACGTTCTTGCTTCTATGTTTAATTTCCGTGGAGGGATACGTGATTTGAAAACTCAAAAAAGTTTCCTTCCCTTCCTCATCCCCCTCAATTCAATGTTGTGCGTAGTACTAAGTCTATATGGCTGATGACAAAGTCACAAATATAAAGCTAAAAGTGAGGCTAGAAGTCTTGCCAAAGGAAGCGTGCCTTACGACCATTATCGTATCGTAAATACACTTCAAAGACAGCACTAAGCCTCGCTCCCATCCATTAACAAAACAATAGGGAAAAATTGCATAGGTGGTTAGAAGTGCAGTTTCACTCAAGTGGTTTTTCCAGGAAACGAATGTTTAAGCGTGGGGTGCATCTTTAATTTCTTAGGACCAATCACAAGTGCACGAACAAAGTGGTGGTTAAAACCCTAGTTCACCTTGAGCATACAAGATCACACATTTCTGTATCGTGCATTACCTAACACCAGTTCCCCGTATTTAAACTGTGACAATGATTATGTGTAGTAATACACTTTATGTTACAAATCAGTGCAAGGTGTACCGTGATTGAACACAAGTGGAAATTAATATTCGTCAATAATTACTACCCAATGAAGTGAAATACTGTGTTCTGATTTGAAAATTGAGGAGCAAATCACGATATCTATGTAATTATAACGTAGATAAATTATGTATATCATATGTAAATGTATACTCTGATCTGTCCTGAGCGCATCTTACATCATCGTTGGCTATGGACTTGTGGTCAGGAAAGGTTATGGTCACGGCCTGGTCAAAGTCGCAGATTATTTTTCTTCCACCCTGTCTATAGGTATTTATTGAATGAATCATAAAGTGAAAGCAGAGTTGGGTCATCCAGTCGCCTCTGCTTTCACATTCGAACCTTTCCTTTGCTTTCTTTTCCTTCCTGAACCTCTCAACTCAACTCTCACTCACTCACTCATGTTCACTCTCGCGCCCCAACGAACGAAGAAGAAATCTCGTGAGAAATGCACCGGAGAAAATTAATCTTAACTTCAATTTATCCTTGTCAGCAACTGAATCTACTCTTGTTTGACTTATTTTCTCTGTAGATAGTCACTCTGATATAAAACTATATCTTTCTAGTATCTTGTGTATCTGTGTGCATGGCTAACAAGGAAACTACTTTTCATGCTAAATTTACAACAACATATAAATTCCAGAATTAGTAGTCATTTCAAGTGTCCTGGCCATGAATACCAATGTTCCTCGGTAACTAGTTCCTGATTCTTCATTTTGGTGACACATTGGCTATTGTTGAAATTCCTGTAGAATAAGTCAGGAAGGTGATGCACAGTCCGAAATCTTAAAAAATCTAGTGGTGAACAGACTTGTCAAGAAATTAGGCGTTTACTTACTGATACCCGTTAATCTTTTTTAATTCAATGCTTTCAAAGCTTCACAGGAAAAATGGTTTCCTTGTAAGCGGAGTATTGTGGTCCATGTCACACTGTTGTCATAGGTGGTCATGATGAAACTAAAACCCGGGTGGGTTATGTCATGTCATGCCCATTGCCATTGCTTGTACCTAAGTACAAACCAAACCGACATTGCCTGGACCGACCAAAACCAAGGGCCTGAGTAAGTCGAAACATAACGGCCGAGACTTTCTCGAGTGATAAGACAAGAGACAAGGAACATTCGAAGAGAAAATTAAAACCCGGGTTTCCTATAGGAACTTACAAGAAGATACTTCTACACTACTGGTGTACGCTTCTACTATTACATTGAACATGTACATGTATAGAGTGTAAAGCATATCATTCCAAATCCAATCCAATCTTCTTGTGTGCTCTGGAGGAAGAAATGCGTAGTAGTCTGGATCAGGATTTTGGAAGAACCGCCTTTATTGTAATGTATCACTGCACTGCACTGCACTATATGTGCTGCACTGGATACAACTGTAATGCAATGTCTTAATTTATGCGGTGTCCCTCTTCCTGTTTCGTGGATTTTAAATTAACTTTATTTTGCTTGTTATTCTTGGATTCATTTACGCCCAGAAAAGTTCGTAAAAGTCTTTGTCAAAATGTTCTATTTTCATTTGATGGACCTGGTTCATTAACTTTAAAGTCAAATTATATATAGGCCACAAAACTATAAAAGGTTGAGGTCAACTTCGATTTTTGTAGAAGATGAAGACACAGAGTCGTATTACGTATAAAGATATAATCTTAATATAGCACGGCTAAACATCTTCGTGTATTTTTTAGCTAAGAATCGATGGAGAAACCTTTCGACATTTTTAATTGCATGTTTAAATTCCTCGAAATCGTACCGGGTTATCTGCATTGAGGGGAAGATAAAATCTTGGCATCATATGGCAAATGACAGTATGCTTTTGAATCCACTACTCTGATGACTTCAAATTCGTTTCTGTTGTGTATTTCAAAATAGACTCTACTAAACAGATTTATCAAATAATTAATTGGGGTTCACTGCACTGCTTGTATTATTTAAATATGAAATGTAAATTCCGTCGGAATCCTGTATCTCCACACGCCACACGCCAACGTCACTAGTATTTCATCAATTCATTAAAAACTAAATACAAAGCAGCTTTGGAGTGAGGATGCAGGTGAACTCAATCTTCTGCAATATAAACCGCGTGAATTCTACTCCTTGTATGCTTTGGGAGCTGGAATGAACAAAGCTCTGTGATATTTTGTACGAGCGCTTCTCTCCTAGTTCAGGCCATAAGTGGTTATATGTTTAGTTTAGGTTTTCGTGTACCTTTAGATATCAGTAATATTCATATTGAGTCCAGTTAACCACCACTTGTTTCTCTTTTTGAAATTCGAATAAATCTTTTCGGGTAGACATCATATGAATTTTTGGATTCTGATTTAGTTTCCAACCGTATAGCTACTCATAATATTGAATCCGTCAAATTCTATGAAAGCTACACAAATAAAATACATATAACTTCACTACATAATTAAAAAACGACACACTGAAAATACATCAGTATGACCGAAATGCGTACGGACCGTAACACATGTCGGGCGAGTGTACTAAATATTTTGTTTCTCTAACTTTCTCCCCTTCTACATAAGTTTTCTGTACACAAATACAAGAAGAGGGTAGTTCGTGGAACACACACCCGGGTATTTGGTCGCAGTGAGTTTTCTCATTCTCTAAGGAAAGTGACTTCCCCTCGTATTCATTTTTCTGCTTAAGCCTCCATGTAATCCTTCTTCAAGCTCCTGAGTCACCCTAATTGGTCTGATTTCAATTTTTTCGTCTTTCCTCATCTCTCTCAGTTTTGCATGCAATCTGCACAACACGAGGACTCCCCCACCTTTATTTCTTGGATGAGTTCCGAGTAAAGAGATAGAGAATTTTCGTTCATTTTCTGAAGTAGGGCTATTAATCAAAAAATCAATCTTCTCATACAGTTTAAAAATATACTCCGGCATGGCAGTCGAGAATGAGAAAAACTTCAACGCAAATTGATATTTTATTTATAATGATGTTGTTGGGGCGTTTGGATTTACAGTGTTGATTTGGGAAGGGGAAACCCTTCCGATGAGACCTCTCCTTCGTGGTGATACAGGTGGGTACATTTCTCACATCATATCGACTCAATCAAACTTTTTATTCTCATGATACTTCTATCTTCCGAGTTAATTCTGAATGTCTTTTTTGTAAATGATATTACAACCTTGATCGGATTTGATGAACACAGGAGAATATTTATGCATGGCAAATAACAGCGTTCCACCGGTCGTCAGTAAACGGGTCATGTTATACGTAAAGAGTAAGTCCGTTTGTATTTTAATCAAATCATAAAAATGTTGTATCATTTCGGTAAATAAGGATTAGTTCTCTTGTTCAGCAATAAGTAGCAAATTCAAGATTGGAATATCCAGTTTGTTCATTGAATGTCCGATTTATGTTCTAGTTAAAACAGGAAATTGCTTATCAAACAGCACTCTTATAACGCAACTCTGGAATACGTATCTCCCAATCCGAACGGCAGGAGGTTGTTACAAAAAGTGAGATAAACATTTTGGAGCGAATCAAACTGGGGAACAATTCCGCTTCAAAATCTGACGCGCTAATTTTATTTGCTATTTATCGCTGCAATATCTGAAAAGTTATCGGCCCTCCGGCCAAGGTATTGTTATTTGTAGTATTGAATTTGGTGTATATAAAAAAATATTTCTAATAAATTCAGTGTACTTAGAATGACAGCTAAATTCGGCGTAGATGGAACAGCATTTAAGTGCAGTACTTTGGTTCGAAACAAAAATGATCGCATCAAATATAAATTGAAGAGATTTTAGGTTTGTATACTTAGCCGGGTCGGGTGGCCCATTTCTCAAGCACGGAAGCTAAATTGTGCAAACTTCGAAAAATGTATTACTTTTCCTGAATACTAAAATCAACTACAAAACCAGTCAGTATTTCGTTTCTTACCCTTGGCTTTCATTACATTGTTGGATTGGTCGCATCCGTAAACGAAGCCAATGGAACCTGGATATTCAACTGAGAAATGGCTAGAACCTTTTGTTAAGCCTAAAAGGATCAAGATTGATTCAATTAAAATCTCTGCAGTTTGATTGATTTCTTCCTTGATGATGAATCCGACAGAGGTGAATACAATGCACAGCAGGAAATCAGAACGCACTGTAAAGCTAAAGCCCTCTTTCCTGCTTCCCGTTTCCTACCATTGTATGTTAGATATGTTTTGGACAATTCCTAGAATCGGACAATTTATACGATGAATCCGTAACGGCAATTAAGCTCGGCACACTGTGACACTGCGACCTTGTCAACAATAATACCGTAAATGGATTGATCGGAATTAAAATTTGGAATGTTTACATTCGATGAGATTGAAATTCCGGCCTTCCTTCTGGCCGATTTCTAATAAATTTCTGTAGTGTGAGTTTTGCGGTAATAATTAATCTGCCAGAGAAGCACATAAAATGCCAGATTGTGTGATTCTAGGAGTTGACCCTAACATGTATATGTTTTGAGAAAGTTAAGTGTAAGTCGACTGAGTTTGAGTTGGCAGGTAAAGTTTCCTTGTGATGTGACTTTTTCGTAGTTCCACCATTAATCAAAGTGTCGAATCAACTGGTTGCTGCTCCGGCTGAGTCCAACGTGACATTAGATTGCGACGTTGAGGCCGTACCGAAACCTTTCACCTCATGGGCTACCAAAGGAGGTAAGTCCGTACTGTCTAGTGTCTACTGTACTGTAATTGATCTTATTTGTCAAGTCTTTTATTGAATCTCTCATAAGTGGGAAAAACGACTCTTGACTTATCTGTACTTACCTATAAGTATAACTTGACCAGACCAAACCAGAAATATCAAGTTCAACCACCATCATCATTCATCAATAATTCCATTGTCATTCGTTGAAGTGGAACGAAAACTTTCACTCGCCCACCTACTGTGCCGTATCAAGACTTTCTCTTTCTTTCTTTCGTTCTTTGAGGGTGAAGAAAACTACAAAAACAATTTGCAATAAACAAAATATAGTTCGAGTCATAAATCAAACGAAAAATCCCTTTGGGAGTTATCCGTAGAGAAGTAGGAATTATTCCACAGGGAATTGATAAGGGTGGGGTGGTAAATGGACAGATATCTTCCAGTGAAAATAGAGAAAGCAAGATTCGACTCCGCTGTCGGATAACGCTGGGTTGGATTCAAAATTTGGAGACATGAATAGGGAAGGTAGTGGTATTGAGTATAATGATAATAATTTAACAGGGAGCGGGTTAGTGGCTGATTCGAATAGACCAAAATTTCAATTGCGGTAATTAAATTTGACCTAAATTCACTGAAAAGTACGGCCAAATATGGAATATGAATATGACATTCCATGTAATGTATTTACGATTAGGATCCAAAATGTCTATTCTAAAGTTTTCAATAGTACTGCAACTTTTGTGTCATACTGACCCTGATAAGAATTTGAAATTGGTTTTGACATATTCCGCATCCTGGAATTATGTAATAATTGTGAAAAAGTTATTTCTACATTACATGATTTTGTTAACATAATACGCTAGAAACTCAAATCAAAGAAAATTGTGAAATAAATACAGTATTCAAAAATCTAAGTAAAAGTAAAAACCCTCGGAACTTTGGGAAGGACACGAATTGAACACCGAACGGATGCCGTTTGGTTTTGGTTTCGCCGTTGGGATGGAAGTAGGAACTTTTTTCAAGAAATGTACTACAATCTTCATAGCCGTTACACTTAAGTAGGTATTAAGGGAATGATAAGATGATATCGACTTTAAATGAGATTCAAACTTCTTGTGTTTTCTCAAAAAATAGGGTTTGAATTTACAATGGTACAATACTAGCTCATGGGAACCAAACGAGGGGAAAAGGTAGAAGTAAATGGCAGCATAAGAGTCACCGTAAATTCTATCGATATTGCTAGTTTTCTAAAGACCCATTAGCCTTCGCTTATTTTCGTAGTAATAGTTTTGTCAATTCACGTAATTTGTACAGAAGTTTAACGTATATTATCCGTGACTAAACGTTTCTTTCTATGTGAGTTCACGTCCAAGTTTCAGCCACCGTTTTTGATTTTCAAGAATTGTTCAGCCTCTTAGTCCTACTTTCTGAAATTTTTTATTACCAATTACATTTAAAACGTCAGTGTACATAGAAAAAAAATATAAAAGAGTTCATAATATTCATAGCAATTATGTTTTACAAAAATAAAGACACCGAAGTAATGAAGACACCAGTTCCAAAATAGGGAACTTACACCAACCACCACTGCAATATTTTATAATTTACTGTTTTTGAAAACGGTGTGCTTCGTTTCTTTTAAATTGAACGACTTACACTACGAATTTTACTAGTGCTCAATCAATTTCCGATTTCATTCAGTTTTACAGTCCTATACAAGTCGTAGAAACAGAAAAATAATTTATATCAACAAAGGTTTAGATAGTTAAGAAATTCTCCAAAAAGATATGTATGCTATCACACATAATCTGAAAATCCACAACGGGTCCAGACATCGTCTGACCTGTTTATTGCCAGTACTTTCGTTGCTGCTGGTCAATACCAATAAAATCGACCTCCCTACGTCCTCGACCTCCGGCCAAAGGTGGTAAAATTGGGCCACTAAGTGGACGGTAAGGTTTATCATTAGGATAATGAACCAATTGATTAGACGGTTGCTCGTATTGGAGATTGACGGAGGTTTGCCCTGCGGATGATTTCGGAACGTCCACTTCAGCATCGGCAGTCTGTTCCGGTCTTCGAAGTAAAACGTTAATTTTAGTACTTCCTCCTGCACTGGTCTTGTACCCGGCCTTGATGAGTTCATTAATTTTGTAATTGGGTACTTCAATATCTAGAACTTGGGGACCACTTCCGTCGCTCGTGAGCCAAAGAATATGTTCGTTCCGGAGAGTTATCTGATCCCTGTTGACACCGTCACAATTAAACTTAAATTGTCCTGGTCCAACTTCTTGACGCTGACATTCGACACTTGCGCCACCACCACCGCCTCCACCACCACCGTAGGGCCCACCCCGATTTTGACGAGGTGGTCTGGCATAAACCGCTTGTTCATCACTGGCCAACGCAGACGGTTGTCTGTTAAAAATTGGGTAGAATTGTTGCGCGTTGTATTGTGGTGGCAGAGATTGAGCACCAGCTGTGAAGTAGAATACAGTAGCCACCTGCGAATTCATTTAGATCTTAAATTCGTCCAATTATCTTGCAGTTAATTCTAAAATTGATCACATGAATTATTTCTGTTCGGTGAGCGATAATGTTTCGTCGCAATCCTGTCCAATTTTACTACATAGTTATCAACACTATCAAAATTCGATTTAACCTTGAATCATAAGTCGAATTAAATTCCGAGCTGCAGAAAGCTAATTACTTGCTTACCCGGTCTAATATGACAGTTTGAGTTCGAATCAAACTTTAATGGGTTAGAATTAGGTCTGAATCTCTGACAGAAGAAGTTGGTCCACTTGTTACCAAAGCGGAAATTCTTGTCCCAGCGATAAAAATCATTTTTAGATTAGTAATTGAAAAAAATGCACAACAATTCGAGACAAATTGAAAATTGCAATTCCAAATCAAGAGCCATCTGTGTTAGAAGTACGAACGTCTTCAAACGCACCAAACAAAATTGGCTAAAATTTTACTTACAGTCTGGACTCCCTAAACTGGGTATTTTACTTGTAATGACAAACCTCATTATGAACTTTGTGTTATCTAAGACATTGTGAACACTATACACGTTATGACTTACCGTCAAGAGAACCTTCATTTTTGAAATTCCTACTCCAGGACAGGCCTAGAATAATTCACTTAAGGTATTCCCTGCGTTTTAAAAATTTGAGAAAGTAGTGAACTTTTGTGTGCCCTAGGAACAAATCACAATCAAATACTACAAGTTGGTCTGATCCAAGATTAGAACTGATGCCTGGCATGATTCCGAAAAGTCTTTATATACAGATAAAGGATAAAAAAGTCAAGGGAGATGCAACTATTATATCATTATTCGCAATGAGTCTCTTCTTCCTTTAATGCCTGAGGACGGTCAAATGCCATAACAATCCTCATAATGCCATGCGAAATAACGACGAATAATTATCTGGCGTGCATTAGGAAGACTACAAAAACACTGACAACGACAACAATGTTACTTCATGTCCCCAAAGCAGAAATCACGTTATCACGTAGTCACTCGGTTGAGGCTTAAGTCATTGTGTCTGAGCTCGTGACGAATTCATCCCTGTAAGTAAGTTCCCTCCATTAATTTAATTATGTGACGCTTAAGCCAAATCATTTGACCTCTATATTAGTAAATACTTTTACAGGACATATTTCACTCTCAGAAGTATGGGATTTCATGAAAGAATCACCTGAAAAGAAAAATAGGACTTATCTAAGAATAGTCCCTTTCATCTGTCCATTCTCTTCGAGGTACCTCATAACTGAAAGTGAATTAAACTTTAAAGATCAAATTTAATACTTAAGAACTTCGGTGCAAGCTCTTATGTCGTAGGCAACTGGTAAAATGCAACGAGAAGTCAAGTAGGGATTCATTTTTTGTCAAATGCTTTCAATCTCAGCATTCCTTTGCCAAATCCAAAAAATGTTGCGCTGTTGTGGAATACAAATTCCAATTCAATTACGATGATTTCATTATTTCTTTCAATTCGAACGCCTTCTCATGCTTTAGCAAAGTGCCGAGAGTTCGATTAAGGGACTTTCTCGTATATAGGGAATTCCGATTTAAGTTTACAATGGGTAACTTATTACGGCTTGAATCAGCGGAAGAAATTCACGGTTTGTCACAATTTTTGGAACCCCTAGGGAAGGATATAATTTTGAATTATGAAAAATTTCTTCGCGAGACTTCCAAGTATCAAATATGGTTTGATTTGATTTGATTTATTTAACTGTCAGACCGATTTCACATACGTGTTCTTGAAGCCACGGGGACAGACTACTCACTAACTTAACTAACTTAACTAACTTAAAATTAATGTTAATATTAATATAATGTA
>JAQGCA010002457.1:0-13893 GCA_034698945.1 Protaphorura quadriocellata | reverse complement strand
ACTTAAAACTTCGTTGAAAACTGAGGGAGGAGAGACCATTAACCCGAAAGTCCATTTTTAACCCCTCTAGGCCTTCCGGCCTTAATTTTGAGGAATGAACTACAACATTTTTAGGCTTCCTTTCTGTTGTCTGTTCCGTCCAACTCACATGCGCACGGCCCTAACAAACACGACGAAACAGTTCTCAACCTGCATGGGAATCGTAAGGCAAAGCATGGATCCCTGCAATGCTCTCTGGATTAAAACTTTGAGTACCTTTTCCCTTCATCCAAATTCCCAATAGATTATGGGTTAGGAGTGTATGCTGACTCAGACACGGAGATAGTCCATACAGTATTATTGTTAGAATGCAGCATGAATTTACTTAACTCCTTTCGGCTTCGATTCATAAACATTAATCTGTATGCTAATATGTGGATCTATATTGAAAGTCCAATACATCAAAATTAACTGAATCATGAATGTATGATATTAATCTTCCGCCATCTTTAGATGTATTTGGGTTGTCTGACCTGTGTGCATTATATCCCGCAATATCATATTGATAATCAAAATCACGGTTTAAATTCAATTTAAACTCACTGCATCCAAGAAATATTATTTCATATACTATTAGCATTCCAATGTGCGAATTTGAGCCCTTTCCCAGACTTGTATTTTGGTAACTCCTCGATTGAACTAAACAACGGCCTAACTGTATCAATATATAAATCTTCAGAATTAAAAATTGACGAATTTACGTGACAATTAGTAATGAAATTCAATAACGTGGAATAACAACCTTCACAATTCCATGAATTTCTTTTTTCAAATTTGAGAATGTTTTGTATGAAACTGGTAAACCGTTGACTCCTGAAACCATGTTGATTATCTGTTAGTACTTGGCTGCTTTGGATTTTGTTAACTAATCTCACCTTAATTACTCGTTCAAACACTTGAATATATGAGGACCACTTAGAAATTGGTTTTAAGATTGTTCGGGTCTGATCTCAACCCCTTTTTTTGTACAAATGTAAAATTGTGGCATTTTTGAAATTACGAGGGACAGTGCCGTCTAAAAATGAATGTAAAATTGATCGATAAAGGGACAATACACTTTTCAGAGGTGGCTTTAAGAAATTGCGGTGGGAGGGCGAATCCCCATATTAGTTGAAATTAGTTAGTGCATCACTTATTAGCCCGTGGACGCCAGTCCTGCAAAGGGCTTATAAATTGTCCTGTCCGTCTGTCCGTAACGCGCTCCACTCTGCTGACACTTACGTGCATTCATAACGGCTGTTTTACATTAACAGAACGAACACACTCGGACGCAGTCAGAATACCATATAGCTTAGAGCAATTGTATGGCACAGTTGATGACTGTTATTTGCATTAAGATAGGCAACACGAAGCTACATCAACTCGTCCGTTCGTAGGACTGCAGCGATAGCGAAGCAGAATGGGTAAATATAACATTACGGTCAGAATGCTGTATTTATGAGAGCAACTAAGCTTTATATAGGTCTTAGGTTCGATTGAAACACATAAAGGCGAGCAGGATTAATTTGTCGTTAAAGTTGTTTGGAAGCATCTATCTTACGAATAAACTAAGCCTGACGATTTGAAGTCTGACTAATAAAGTCTCCATGCTTCGAGTATGATGTGATAAGATCCGTAACGTCGGAGAGATATCGCCACCTAATGTTGAAGAGATAGGACGACTTCCGATCACTCAAGTGGAAGCGTCCTATCGTTCATATGCTTCCAGTATGATGTGATAAGATATGTAACGCTGGAGAGATATCGCCACCTAATGTTAAAGAGTTAGGCCTATCTCACTACGTACACAAAGCAGCAATGCTTCCCCCATAACCCAATTACATACGTAACGTTATAGAGATATCGCCACCTAATGTTAAAGAGATAGGCCTATATCATTACGTGCACGAAGCAGCAATTCTTTCCCCATAACCCAATTGCATAGGCCAACTAACGTTAAACTAACGGTAACGTTGGTAACTCGAAGAAACCACCAGATAGCACAGTAACTATCCATTATCATCAAATGGCGGTTCGTTCTCGTCGCCTTTATCATATTTTGACATAGTCAAAGAAATACACTTCATCCAAATGCATAATATTACAACTCCTTATCAATAGTTTAAATATTTTTGTTATCAAATTATTTGAGTTGTACCATTATTGTGAGGTTTCGTTTGTCCCCGAGGCACAAAATCGGGGACGCACAAAGGACAGGCCCAGGTTCTATTCGTAAGTATTTGCATGTACGACTTATCATTCATTGTAATTGAACATTTTTGCCTGTGATAATAATGACAACAGTACTACATTGTAATAAACCAGACTCAGCATCCTCTGCTGCTTTCTTTATGTCCTCTTCAAAATATATCACATAGCGTTCATCTTTATAGACAGTAGCAATACCTACATCCCATATGGTAGTATTACATAACTTACATGGCGGTCCATAAATGTCACTATTTGACAGCGAGTCTACAAGTAGTACACAATCGATAAAATCATGATACAATTTATCACTCGAGCGCCGTAGCCGTAACGCGCCACGTTTTCCCGATTTTCGATTTTGATTCCAATTATATTAGAATTTCCATTCCGATTCCGATTCCGATTCTAATTCCGATTTCAACTACAATAATAATTTCGAAATTTTTCGATTCCGATTACCACACCTGACCTTCAAAAACGTCTGACTGGCACTGAATGTAAAAACAAAATATTCCCAAACATTTGACCAACTGGACAACTTTGACTGCAAATTTGCACTATTGGAATCAGAATCGGAATCGTAAAAAATAAATACGAATTTCGATTCCGATTCCGATTATTTTAGAATGCGATTTAGATTTACGATTCCGATTCCGATTATTTCAGAATTTCGATTCCGACTCCGATTATTTTAGAATTTCGATTCCGATTATCTTAAAAATTTCGATTATTTTTTGATTACGATTCCGATTCCGATTACCAGCCCTGGTAAAAACTCAAAAAATTTTGCCACTGCATTCCCAAGTGCTTTCTGAAAAATTTGAGCCTTTATTTAGGCTTTATCTCGGAATTCACTTTACTAATATGAAATTTTTGATTGTTTCCAGTACAATATTAATCCGACAGACCAGGAACTACCATCTTTACGGACCAATTCGAAGTCCCTTGAAAATGAGTCATCGTACCCTCCTTCAAATATATCAGAGATTTCACAGTCAGTGGATAAGATCCCAGTCAGCTCTTTCAAGGGTGTGCTTTCAACAAGAGGTGAGCAGAAATGTTTATTAATGATTCGGAATTTAAAATATTTAGTTGTTCTGAGTCTGAGTCAATGAGTTAAACCTCAATAGTAAGTAAGTAATAATAATTGTAAAATCGTGGGTTACGTTACATCCTTCTCCGAGAAGAACGTACTCATAAAAGCAAAGGTGGAGTTGCGGTTTTTCTTTCCGAATCTTTGACCTATGACAGACTGACTGGTTAAGTGTGTGTCATATTAAGTTTCCAGAGAATTGTAGATAAGCCATTCTACTTATACTTAAATGTATCGGGGAAAAAAGTTAATAAAAAATCAAATCAAATCAAATTAAATCGAGCTAGTAAAAATATAGTAAAAATCCTGGTCAGGCATTCAAACCCCTTTTTATGTAGTACTTCTTTACATTTCTTTTGAAGAGAATATCGAAAAGACTTCTTGGGAGCCCTTGACTACATAGTAACGTATGCCGAGCGTCATTTGGAATGCGCGGAGTTACTTACTTGCAAGGGGAACGTCAGGGCGGGCAGTTTTAGACAAATCCGAAATTCATACCATAGAACTTAGAACCCTGATGTGATTTGTAATCTGGAATGCTATGTCACACGGCGCACTCCTCCTGTGGTTAAGTTCAAATATTGCTGCTGAAATTAATGTCGATCTCGGAGTGTCCGTATGCAGTCAAACAATTCGAAACCACGTCAATGGCCCAATCTATAGACTCGTGACCGGGATGCTGACTTTGACCTGTGACCTCGGGGGTTGATCACAGAAAAAAATGCCACGGGAAAAAGTTGCTTGTCTCACTGAGTGGAACAACTTTTGTAGGGGTCATTTTTAGGTTATGAGGGGACCGAGGGTCGAACTTTGGTGACCTCTGGAGGTCACCAGAGTTGACCTTTCGTGTTGGGACCTGTACAAACATTGTTCAAGGGGTCAAGGACTACAACATGTCCAAAGATGAGCCAATTCTGACGGGATTTTTTGCCGTGCCCTTCCTGTGGTATCCTTTCACTGATCTGTCATGAAAATCGTCATATAATACACGCCAGAAATTTTGAGATCAATTTCAAACTTTTGCTTTAATGACCTGATGAGAATCATTGGTCACATAATTGGACATAATCATATGATCGAACGCTTTACTCAAATCCACAAAAAGCGCTTGAACTTTCCATTTAACTTAACCAGAACTTTCATAAATCTTAAACATAAAAGTGGCTAATGCACCAAAATATCTGAAGAAAAAGATGAAGTGAGATCTTTTCCCCGGAAACCTTGTTGGAGGAATATATATGAGAGGAGTTTCAGAAAGAATGAAAAATTATGTTACCTTATGCCACCTATGTTGACCTTTACTAATTACTTACTGTCTTCATGTTATGGACTACTCGTCAAGGAGAGTGATGGTGTTCACCTAATCGGCCTTTTACCTCATAAAAGTACAATGTATGGTGCGCACTGTCGCAAGGTCGCCAATTTCATCTACGCATTCCGAAATAAATGTGGAAGTTGATTAGCGGACTTTCTCCTCAAAATTCCGACGATCCGGCTCATGAAGCCCAAGGTGTAGAATTTGCAATGAAGAAAACAAAATTTCCCGAACTATCGGACCTACTCTACATATAGTTAAGACCATGCATCAGGCTATTCTTATCAATTCTGACCTTTCGAAAAGGACTTCAGGGGAAAGTGGTATTTAGATTATGATGAAAGGACGTGCAAATTTCTTTTCAGACCCGACCAAAATTATCTTTTAAAACCTGTATGAACAGCTTGAAATTGAAATCTAAATCAGAAAAGTGTACTGAGCTGCAAGTCCAGGGAGACTATATTGAAAAACATTAAATCCGATTCGATTAATTGTACCACGGTAAAACGTTAAAAATAGATTCTCATTCTTTATGAAACTCCTCTCGCAGATAACACCTTTTTTTAATCGTTAAGAGTTTTCGGAGTCAACTATTATAACTTTTTAATGCTGTTAATAATTTCTAAAGTGGAACAACATTTGTATTATTGTAATGAATTACTGCATTTTCTCCAAATGTTGAATGTGATAGAGGTTACAATACTATACATATTTTGAAAGAATAGTATTAAAAACGCACTTATTTATGTTATCAATCCTGGTCATTTGTACGAGACTCATCTGAATGTCTGTATTTGGACAGATTCTTCAATTTCTGCTTTACAACCTCCACTGTGTGGAACAGGTAAACCCCTGTCTATAAAGAGGAGACCAGGCAGGCCAAGGAAAGACGGTGGTTGTTCAATCAAAATTTCGAAGCCTATTCTTAAAGCTAAAAGATTCACCAGGTAAGATTATTGAATTCTTACTTCCTCTGAGCGTCTGGAAATTCTGTTTTTTTCCTACTACAATACTGTCTCCAGTAAAACCAGGGTTCCTACAACCTACAAGAGTCCGAGTACTTTCCTTATTTTCCCCGGCCCCTTGTGGAGAAAGTAAGGAAATGATTTTTGAGGTTTCTTACTGCTTGTGCATACGAGGGCTATCCCGAAAGTAATGCGAAAAAGGTCGACCCTAAATTCCTAAAAATCCAAAAAAAATTCCTGTTCATTCATCAACCGATTATAAGCTTAGGCAGAAATTTTTGTGATTTCTGGCCTTCAGGTTTGAACACAAAATGTTTTTCTAGTTGAGATTTGGATTCTAATCATGGAAAAGACAAGTATTGAGCAGCGTTCTGTCGTATTCTTAAATAAAGAATTGCCAACGGAAATTCACAAAAATTTGGTCACAACATGTAAAAGTAATGCTCTTTTGAAGTTGCAAGTCGACAGTGTTTACCTCTTCTTCAAAGTTGTCAAAAAAATTGGAATACGGGAATAGACCAAGTACACCAAAAAGTCCGATCTCCAACGCAAAAGCAAATTGTGCTCGTGTAAAAAAATTAGTTGACACCGACGAGAGGTTTAAGGTTCGAAATTTAACCATTCGGTTGGGTGTATCGAAAAGTAGTTTGCAAAAAGATTTCACTAAAGAACTTGGACTGAAGAAAATATGTGCCAGATGGGTGTCAAGACTGCTCCGGGTGTACAAAAGGCGAATACAGTTGCAAGTTGTCGAGCTCTGATAAACTTATATAGCCGGAACAAAAAGAAATTTTGACCAGAATTATGAATGTGCATCCGACATAGGGACTAGGGAGGGCACCATGAAATTATCCCGAGTCGATTCAAGAGTCTAATGTTGAAACAAAAGTCATTTGCTCCATAGGAGGTAGAGAATTTATCCACATCCGCGCGAATATTGCGGGTTTAATTTTTTCACGGACTTCGACGTAACTCACCTAATCAACATTTTTCCCCATGAAAATGCAATACATGGTACATATTGCTGGAAATTTCTGGTAAATTTCATTAACGCGTTTCGAAATAAAAAAATGTGGAAGTTGATTTGCGGACTTTTTCCTCCAAATTCCAACAATCCGACTCATGAAACCTAAGTTGCAATATTTGCACTAAAGGAAATTAAATTTTCCCAACTATCGGGCTTACTCTATATTCATAATCGTGCATCAGGCTATTTTTACCAATTTTTACCTGTATGAAAATACTTCAGGGGAAAGTGGTATTCAGATTATGATGAAATGAATGAGGAGGTGCAAAACTCTCTCCGCACCCGAAATGAATTATTTTTTAAAACGGGTATTTACAGCTTGAAATCGAAATGGTAAAAATGTATTGAACTCCAAAGAGACTATATTGAAAAGCAATAAAATCACTTTGAGGTAAATGTGCTGTACTACGTTGTTAAAATTACTTTCGCATTACTTTAGGGATAGCCCTCGTAGGAGCAAATTGTTTGAGAAAAGTGAAGAAAAATGGAGATACGATTTAAAACTTTTAAATGAATCCACCCAGTAATAGCCATCCCAGATTCCGAAATGCAGATAGCTCAAAACTTACTGCTCGTTCTGGGAATTATCCGTCAGTTAATTAACACTATCAAAGTTAAGTATCTTAAGTAATCTAAGGAATGCGTCCAAATGAAAGAGACTTTTGTTGAACCTTCTAAGAAGAATGTTCAACAAAAGTCTCAAGTCTCTAGTAGGAAGGATTTTTTTTACTACGCAGTAAGGGATTGCCGTTCAGATTTTATCGATCATTTCGAGTCAGTTCGTCTGGATAAATCATGCGGAACAAAAATTCAGAGGAACTCGCAAAACATATTTGCCACTCGTCCGAAAACACGTTCAAATATGATCGGAAAAATACTCTCAAATATTTTTTTAACGAAGGAAATTGCCGAAGCGCAATTTATCGTGTACTACATATGTATGACGAGTGTGGTAGTGCACTTTAAAAAAAAAAACAATTGGCCAATCTCTGCCTGTGGCCACAAAGAAAGTTAGTCGGAATATTGTAACACCCGTTGGAAATCAATTTGGTTATATTACTGAACTGCATGGGCTATGGAGCATTATGACTTTAATAAAGAATTCTCTCTGACTCTGAGTGGTGAAAGCGTTAATTTTGACAACAAATTTGAAATCAGAGATATACCTGAGGTTCTGTATCAAGTTGATCCCCTTTATTGAAAAAAAAATTATTATTTTTTGGCCGGATATGGCAACATTCCATTACGCGAAAAATGTTGCGACATTCCTGTCTCGGAAAAAAGTGCATTTTGTGGGAAAAGTGCCCCAAATGTGCCTAAAGCCCGCCCGATTGAGAAGTTCTGGGCTTTAGTTAAACGCAAATACTCTAAGGTTGAAAAAACACAAAAAACATTGAAATCATTTAAAAGGGTTATTACGCGATAAATCAAAGAAGTCCTTACGATTAAACAGCTATTAATTTCTCATATTTGTTTTTCTTCAATCTTTGGAAATTCGTCACCGTGAACCGTAATTTCCTTGAATACCAACGGGAACAGTTTTCTGATTACGATCTTCTAGTATGTAGTTCCATCCTTCCGTTAAACGGTTAAACTGGATACCGATTTTACAACTTGTGTCACTCACGGGTTACTTCGGTCACTATTATATTATTAATACATGGTTCAACAGTGGCAGATTTCTGGGCACAAATTGTCGAGGAATGAGGGGACGAAGGAAGCGAGAATCAGTTCTGATGTCTTTTAGAAATAATTTTGGGTCCGGAAATCCTGTTGATCTTTGTCAAGTGGGGAATGAATCGCCATCGAGAACTGATGACACGGCGGAATCAGATTCTAGTAGTGCAGCTTCTTCGTTAGAGAAGTTGCATGAAGATTTCGTACTATTTCCGGAACAGTGGTAATCTATTAATCTCACTAACAGAAAATAAGTAGCATTAGATAGCGTATATTGCGTTACGTCACTCACGATGTGAAGCTAAAAGAACAATCTTCCCTTGCTGTACCAACTTTAAATTTTCCAGCACAATTAAACACATTGTGTTGATCTGGGATCTTACCTCTTCAAGATTTAAAACACCGTAAATGACCGATTATATATACGCCTTGGCGTTTAATTAAAATTTGCACTTTTTTACCCCGCGTCTATTTGAGCCCTGGGGCAATGTGAACTTCGCGCTCACATGGGACAACCTATCACGTGATGGCGTTTAATCGAACCCAGGTGTTCCTTGAAGCCCCGGCGTCTAATCGGTCATGTACGTACGGTAGGTAGTTTACAAACACATGACGGCTTAAACTTTAATTGACGGGCACTATATTTACTTCTACTAGGCCGGGCAAAGTTTGTGCATTTTGTAATCTGGGTGAGAGAAGCATGTTAGGTCAAGGAGACATGTTGCGGCTTAAAGTCCCGTTAGGATTTGATCCACCGGCTGTCCAGAAGGTTCTACTCGCGTCGATTTCTAAAACAGAGAAGGATAACTTGAATGATCGCAGCACAAAGACCTCTGCATCGATACGTCGTCTTAAAGGAATTGGGAAAGTGAAGTAAGTCTAATTTGTAATTTGTGAATTATAGGTCATGGCCAACATATCTGACTTGTATTGAAGTCAAAAGAATAGTAAATATTGTCGTAGCAATTGGACCAAATTGGGTTTCTAGTCAATTGACACTACTTCTGGCCTAAGACTGATCATCTGGCGGTATGACCACTGGATGACTAAGTTTTGAAAAACTTAGTAAAATATAAAATGTTGTAAACAAGAAAAGTAGTTTTGAGTCCAACTGTATTATAATATGGACTATGGACTGATGAGATTTCAGAATACGCTTATCATAATATGTAATAATATAAAATATGAATCAACAGACAAATTATGCGTGACAAACATTTATTTGCGTCCAAGTCAGAGTAACAGAGTAACTACGACTAAAGATTTCTCAAGTGCCGGTCAGTTGATCGTTAGAATCCATGGTGGAATCGCGATATACCAGCTTCCACTCTGTAATAAAATAATATGTATTGCAAATCTTAAAGACGTGACAACTCGTTTCCGATAAGGATAACGTACAATGAAAACGTTGATATTTGATCAGGAATTGAAGCCAACCGGACATTGAAGCCAACCGGACAAAGTTTTGAATTCGGATATATGCTGCGTTCTGAACTGATAAAATTTCACGTTAATCGGGATGGTTGGTTGCGAGTCGCACTTGCGACTTAACAAACAAAAATCGAGTTAGGATAATAGTGGTTCTCTTTATTTTGCGACCTCTCCTGCGGAAGCAATTAAATTCAAATCTTTATAACCTCGGGGAGGATTATCGATGAATACATAAAAACCTCTATTGATTAATATTGCGCTATTTTTGCAGACGACTAACTTCGCAAAGTAGTTTGGAGAGTATAAACGAGCCAGTCGATGAAATTATTGGCTATCCTGAAGAGCCCGACATAAACATTTTATTTGATACATCTTCAGGTAAGTAATTATGATTTTTTTTAGTTTGAGGTTAGCACAGAGCACACCAGAAAGACCATCTTGTATCCTCGATATTTCTACTAAAGAATACAATATTATCATATTGTTCTCTCATATTCATATTGGGGAATAATTATCTGGTCACTATTTATACTCAACTTGTCACTAAGATCATACTCATCTCACACTATTCTTCCTCACTAAAAGTCGATTTTTTTTCACTATTTTAAATAAATCGTCACTATTTTTGATTTGTCGTCACATATTCATGTATTCGGTATATATGAACATTGTACAGGGTAATCCAAAAAATGATGGCATATTTTGCCCGCCTGGCATTTGGAAATGAGTTATCGTAAACTCAGCAGATAGGACTCATCTTTTTTTACCATAATTTCAGAGATAGACTCTCGTATGTTAGATAACTATTTGTTTTGCTTTTTTAAAATTTGCACACTTATCGTTATTTTGGGTAAAAATAATAAATTTTCTCATACTTTAAATCGTCTGTACTTCAAAATGAGCCCTGCTAGGTAAACGCCGCCCAATGGAAATAATGTACAAGTTTAGTTAATTGGTGAATGGAAGTCGAAGGTTTGAAGCACAATCTATGGTCTAACGCGAACATGCCAATTGCCATGTTGTATTTCTGTGTTGTGAATTTGACATGTAATCTCATTGATCAATTTGAGCACGACCGAAGAGCGCCAAAAGTAATTGGTTCTCAATACTTTATATATTTTCTCCGGCAATCAAAATATTTCATTACACATCGCGCATATTCCGGATCGATTCATAAAATAGAAAGTGCACAACGCGCGCTGTGGTCACATGACCCCTTTCCGGCAACCATTTGAACGTCTCAAAAGCGCTACGCAGTCAGTTCAGCGTTTCATTAAATGTAGGTGGGGATCTTTAGCACCGTTTTCCCTACAAAAATGCATGTGTATGCCGGTGCCGGTCAAACTTTGAAGCCGACGGAAATGAAACTGTCTATTTCATCCTATGATTATAATGCAAGATATATCTAGCTCGAGACATCGAAAGACGAGGAAAGTCGCTAATCAGTACTACAATTAAATAAGTTTGATTTGCAATTCTAGGTTTCTATTACGTCCATTCTGCTTGTGCTCTGTGGTGCCGAGATGTTACACAAACAGTCGTAGGTGGTTTCGAAAATTTGGAACTTGAGATATTGCGAGCTTCTAAACAGCGATGTAATCATTGCGGCAATTTTGGAGCCGGCTTACTGTGCAAGGGAAATTTATGTGAAGTCACATTACATTTCCCTTGCACAGCAGCTAGCGGAACTTACCAAGAACGAAGTACATATACCACATATTGCACAGCTCATATGGACACCTTGGAGTTGAATGGTAAAAGTTTAACATAAGTAAACGCAGCCAAAATAAGACATTCACTAAATTATGTTTTCATTAGTAGAGATGCTAGCAAACTGCACTGTGTGCAATGCGGCCGGAAACTACTTTTCCATGTTGATGTGCTGTTCTTGTGGTCATCACTATCACAGTGTTTGTATGGCGCTTAATCCTGATCCAAGTATGGGAAGCTTTCTTTGGAATCATGAGGGTGAACACTGGGATCCTGAATTTTTCACTGACTGTTCAAACGAATATTTTGGTTTAAAATTCTGGGAATGATTAATTTGATATACCAGAGAACTCGAGGAAAATCTAAATCTTTAAAAACAATAATTTTGAAATTTTTCTAAATTCTCTATAATGAATTCACCTCTCAACATTGACGAGAAATGAAATATGAAAAATGAAACATGCTTTTTAACCCTTGATTTTTCGACTTTCATGAGGAACTCTCCTCGTGAACGTTTTTGGCCAAAAGATCGGCGAAAAAGAGTACTTCATTTGTGCAGACTAATTTTGACTGAAACCCACTCAGAGGATGCAATTTAAAATAATTGGGTGTT
Source organism: Protaphorura quadriocellata (assembly GCA_034698945.1). Lineage (NCBI taxonomy): Eukaryota > Metazoa > Arthropoda > Collembola > Poduromorpha > Onychiuridae > Protaphorura > Protaphorura quadriocellata. Next base: position 1,836 of record JAQGCA010002457.1, on the reverse strand, counting down.
AGTTGGAAAAAGAGTTCGAACATTGCCAACAGTTTTCTGAAATTCTTGAACTGAATAAAAGAACTTAACTTAAGTCCAGGGTCAGGTAGGGTATTGGTATGGCAAAACGTGGTAACATTTTATTAATCTTTTGTGACAATCCATCCCAATGGGTGTACATTAATAGGGTGGTCGAATTCACAAGCATAGTGGAAATAATATTGTAGCTCAGCAGCTAGTGCATTTCGCCGGAAAGGAAAAGACCTGGGTTCGGTCCCCAGCAATGTTAATTTTTTTCCACTATGGGACAAGTGGGACAAGGTGTAAGATATGTGTGATGGAGAAACAAGAGTACATTCTCACACTTTGTCACTTGAATAAGCAATCTATATATCTATCTATATAGCTATCTACCCATGTATGTATCTATCTACCTATCTGTGTCACTCGTCAGAGAAAGTCGGCACGCCAACTAAATTTAATTGTACCCCGTGAAGCCACAAGTACGAGGACAAGGCAGGTCAGGCATGGGATTTTGCCGTTCAAATCGCGAGCCCTCCGCCTCCACTTTTGATCTGTGACCATTAACAACTTTTATTTTGGCGAAACTCGGGGCATCACTCTATACCTCCGTTTGACACATGGGGGTCAGGATAAATAGAAGTTGCCCGTCAGAATGTCCTCAAGGCCCTCAATGTTTGATATGTCGTCCTCGTTGCGGAGGTGGCCACAAACATCTCGAAACTTGTGGCATTCCCACGTCGAACATTGGGAGATCAGCAAATGTCGTGCACTATAGGTAGAACTTGCCGTTCAGATCGATAGGTTTGTTCGTTTGTTTTTTCTTTAACAGTGCTAACCCCTCGCATTCATGCATACATACATCCTTGTAAATAGGTATGTATAAAGTTTCATTCCTATCCGTATTCCTCTCCTTGTTCGGCAAAAAAAAACTTCCTCAAGACTTTCCCTTTTAAGTCGCTGATGAATCAATTTTCGTAGTTGTTGTGAGGAATGCTTTAGAAGACTCAAAGACAAACAAATGGCATCCTGGGAGGTTCTATCATTAAGTTAAGGGAAAGAATAGTCTCGTGCTACAAGGTAAGATGCACTGTTCTGCATACCGGTGATCTTTAACTTGTTTTATAGCCCCACAAACCTCAACACACGAACCTTCCATCACGGTGGCTAGAACTGAACTGAACACGAATTGTCTCAATGTCCAGCCAAATTGAACTTCTTCCAAACGGTCTCACCTAGACATAAGTCAGTGGAGACTTAAGTCATATCAGGAATTATTATTTAGGACTACTGGGTTGGCTGGGTTGATACGATGTATAAAGGAGAGCTAAATTTAACCATAGCGCGGAGAGTTATGGGGCGAAAAATTTGAAACTCGGTACAATTGTTCATGTTATGATTATGAACATGCCAGATTTTTTTTCCAAATTTTATAATTCGAAAGTGAAAGTGAAATATCGACTTGAACGTGAAAAGCGTGTAAGCAATATTTCCAGAGTTTTCATTTCTTTTAGACGTCTATGACGGGGTAAAAATAGTCCGAAAACATTGTTTCCAAAATTACGATTTCCAGGATGACCAACCGTGTTTGAAATTGTCGAAACCAGAAATTGTTTGGACTATTTTCCCGCAAAATAACCTATTCGAACCAGAAATTCCAAATCAGGGCAATTTTTTTTAATCGATAAATTCGGATTATGACGGGTGTGGAGAATTCCCCGATAAAAAATAAAATTGCCTAGTAGTTAAAAGGTAATCCAATACAGGGCGTTTACTATCTCTCAGACTACTTTGAAACTTTGAGCGTCGCTAACTCAACTAAATATTTGTTGACGT
>JAQGCA010002456.1:0-13896 GCA_034698945.1 Protaphorura quadriocellata | reverse complement strand
CAACTACCGAGCCGGAGCCTCTTGGCTGAGCAGGGCCATAGCATCTAAGCTATCCTTGTAGTATTGTAATCTGACAGGCAGACCACTCCACTACACTGGCTCTGTCCCTTATCCATATATTACTTGTCAGTGGATTGAATTTCATTTTCTCCGACAATGAAGAGTGGGATAGTCCAGACTCCAGAAGTGCCGGCCCGTCAACCGGCTCACCGATATTTCACGTGTCCTTTTTCTTCTTCTGTGGTTTTTCCGACATACAGATACAAGGTGTGTCATCCCATTCTGGCAGGATCTTTTCTACCCGCTTCAAAATTACAATGGCGATTTCGGTTGGATTTTTTTCTGGTCACAAGGCAGATACGTAATAGGTTGGTATTTGTACCACAAGCAAAAATTCAGATTTACAACCTCGAAGCCTTTAATATCCACCTGAACATGAACTCAACAAATTCCAAGTATTCTTGTAATTGTCGGAATGGTTGGACGTTTGAATATTTTGATCGTCAATATTTAGCGGAGGCTTAATTGAACGGAAAACGACGAAAAATATTGAGTTTGAAATGTTATTCCAAACTTTAGACTGTTGTATGTACCACCTAAAGCTTTTGAGTTGAAATACTGAATTTTTGCCAGCGGTGGTAAGCCTAAGCCTACATATCTTACTTGTGACCAGAAAGAATCCTGGCCGAAATCATAGTTTGTAATTTCGAAATCGGTAGGAAATACCTGCCTGAATGTAGTGATACACCCCGCGACGGTAATATTTCAACCATTGCTTGAAATGCAAACCCAATCGATAGATTAATCAGTAGGTAACGACTCTTGGGCAGATGGTTCTAGGGAAGATATCGCCGACAGTTTTATGAGAGACCCTTAGAGCTTGTTGCGACAGTTTCATTTTACAGCCAAAGTTATTTCCTGGTTTACCATGCGGTCAGAATTTGATTTATTGAGAAACTGAATTATTTTACTACCTCGTAGACGTCATTAACGAGTGAAACGGAATGAAATTGTTCACTCGAGTAGGATATGCCAGACTGAACGAACACAAGCAATTTCAGAGGGCGTACAGATGACAGATTTGTTAGAATGCCACCTATGCGATCTTGTCATCTCCTGGAGCTCCCTCTTGAGTGAACTGCTAGTAAGATGGATGTGTTCAACCTGTCATCCATCTTGTGGTGGATCGGATGTCATCCTTTTGAGTGCATTCGATTACATGTGCATGCTTCCGCGTGTTCGAAGATCATCAGTTTCTCTCAGGAAAGCTGAAACTGAACCCTGTACAATATGTGTAACGGATGGATGATTTCCTTGCATTCTTCTATCTTCTTTGGAATTACGATTGCGAATTGCGTAAGGTACGTCCAGGCTTGCCTTGGCGGAAATCCAACTTTTGATTTTGCTCCAAATAATTTCGTCTGTATTATATCCTTCTTGGCGAAGAAGCCTTTAGGCTCCAGGATTGGACCAGTCCTGGAAGCATTATTCCAGTAGCATGTTTTAGAGGAAGTTGGACCTCGCCCAACTTCCTCTTGTTGGTTGTTGTTGGTCTTGTTTTAGGGCTATTTTTTGCTTTTTACTCACTCGGTCAAACAAAAGTGTGTGTCTATATCATAATTTTACGCTGGACTGATTTATTGGACTGAAGAGATATGAAATTCCGGACGTTTTTGTTTCCAATAATTTTTTAGGTTGACAGACATTGAGCATTTTATCAGATGTTGCAGTTGCACATTTGTACTTATTGTACAAAATACCATCAGTAGTTCCCTTATGGAGGGTGGTTCATAATTTTAGGTAGATAATGTATCTATTATCCTTCAGACTTTGTTTGATTTTACCTTAAACTATCTGTCCGTGCTCCAACTCGAGCAATTTGCTTTGCTGGCCAAATAAAGACTAACATTAAAATCCCTACAATTTGTAGTCATTCGTTTTTTTTTGGTGCTCTCAACTTAGGCTATATAGGGCAGGGTATATTCTTATGATCCAACCAGTACAGTATCGATTGTGAAGATTCATACTCTGTAGTTTATTTGTTCTTATGGAAGGTTATTCTGAAGAACATAGACCGGCCAGTTCGGCACGCTTTGCTTTTGCTTCTCTGAAAAAGTTTTTCCCAGAATTCAAAATCCCTCCGCAGGGATTCGAGTAAATGGTTGAAATTCCGAGCTGGTTTCTTCTCTGAATGTCTTCACAAAGAAGAGAATTAGGAGAGCTTGAGTTGGATGGAGGTTCTCCGAAAATTTAATCGAACTACCATGTGGATGAAATTAATTAATTAAAAGGGAAGGGATCCTTGGGATATCTTCGTTTAAATAACGAATAAATGCTCATTGCCCTTGTGCGTCAGAGCTAAACGTTTTAAATACGTGATGTAAAAGGCTATGTTTCGAAATTCCATTTAGTTTTTTTAAGGTTAGCTAAATAAAAGTTTACTATGTGAAATAGGTAGTTACGCCGGCAGGTATGTTTTGGTATTAGATCTAATACTACGCGACATAGACCCTAATTTCGGACAGGACTGGTCATATTTAGCTAGTATTTCAGAATTTAGTGATTAGGAAGGTGCGTTAAAATATTCGCTCGATGGTTTCCCTCCTCCCTTCAAGGTTCTTTAGTACGTGTCTTATACCAACCGAACAGTTTTTATTTTAGAAAATGGTGACAGATATCATAGTCTCGATGTAGGGTTTTATTTTGTTCACAATCCATTGCATCCGTAGAAATAAACACTTCAGTTGGTAGAGTCTAGCATGCGTACTTTCTCTTTGTTTTCTCCGATTGATTTTCCATAGGAGAAAGTAGTCGTAGGGGTCCTTAAGTTCTTACTACACGCAGTGTATTAGTTAAAGTTTCGGAGTAAATATGCTCTTTCTGTTCAAAATTAGTTTCAGTCGCGAGCGCGCCACTTCTCGTATGTAAGCAGAACAGCGCAATCACGGGTTAGCTTAGAATAGCCATTTCAGGACATCCGTATAATAGTTATCAGCAAATTAATCACTACTTTGGCTCAGTGTTGTGTGAATTGTACAGCTTTTTCGATTTTGATGTGTAAGACCATAAATTAGCATATGACAAGTTATGATGAATGCATTTCCGAAGCCGCGATAATAAGAAAATTGACACAATTATTTATTTGCAGGGCAAGTTCTTCTAGGTGTCGTCCTCCCTCTGTTTCTCCGCTACTCTTCCGTCCCTTCTTTTTGTACACAATAATATTTGTTCAATCGACAGATAAATATTATAATACATAATTTTCCGTTCCCTAATCACTTGTAATTGGGTCTTACTGTTTACGTTAGACTAACCCTTTCGTAAAACCAAACCAAGCTAAAACTGAGTTGTTTTGTATGCTCAGTAATGTGAAGAGTAATTTGGTATAATCAGCTAAACCTTACCCAAATATTAATTATCTTGGATTACGATTGCACATGCTAGGCTTAATGGTCCCATGCGTCGTTGTGAAAATGGGTCAATTACCTGTTCTACTATGCGGCACTGCATTGCAGCAAAATACCTTCTATCTATTGTTGCAATAAATTGGCACGAGTGACAGTGACCTTATAGAATATGTTGGAAACCTGAATTACTTCAACATTGCGCTATAAGAACTTTCTATATAAAAGTGGTATAGTAATGTAGGTTATGTCATTATATTCATTTCCACATGCACAGTATGATGCGATTTACATAATTCAGAGGAATTGCTCATCGGGGAGCACTGACTCTACCAAATTTAACTACTTTGATACGATCGTAGATTAAAGCCAGTCTAGTTCCAGTCACTAAGTTTTATTGCAGAACACCTCAGTCTAGTAACCTTTTCATGCATTTCTTATTCATGATATTGGATTGCCGAACATATTTCTGGAACATGAACTCTTTGTTCAGGAGGCTGTTTAGATTTAAGTCACTATTAAAAGTGTCGTCATTGTGATATTTTTCAGAATAATAAATTTCGATAGTAAGGCTGAGTCTGAAAACAAAATCGAAATCAGAATTGAAAAATACGCGTACTGGTAGGTCTTTTTGGCCACTTTCGACAGCCAAGCAGAGGCTAACTTGCAACAGCTAAGCTGAAATGTTATCCAATCTTATATCTCTCCACCAAATATGCGTAGGATTATTCTACAAAAATTCAGCATCAGTGTTTTGCGATGATGCGCAGGATTTGAGCCGTTAACCTACCGTTTGAGTCCTGGCCCAAAAAGCGATGGCCAAGAGCCAATGTCTTTTATGACCTTAAAACATTATTATGTGACGTTTTTATGAAAAATGACTAGACTGCCGAATATTCGCAGGTCAAACAATGTGCTGTACATATCCTATACTTGAAAAAGTCTACTACAGACATGAAAGACCTTAGCACTGATTAGGGAATTGAACGTTTACGCTTTTCTTTCGCAATTGCTGTGTAGATAGAGTGCAGATTAAAAATGCAGTATGTAGTCGGGCGGAGGCGTTGCAGTGCTGTCTTGGAGTTGGAGGAGCTTTATTATGCATTGCATTTTGACTTTTGCATTGAATTATAAACAAAAGACTTGAATAATGTAATCATGAACATATAGTCTCGACCTCGTCGTGTCTTTGGCTAACTCAGCCTTTCTTGCATATCTTCAGTAGATCCATTCTTCTTCAGATGTACATACGAATGCACCATATTTATAATACGACAAAAACTTAAAGACTTCTTGGCTGCATGGGATGACGTTCTTTTCCTTCTTCTGTTGGTATTTCCTCTGATCCGACAATTTCTGTGTTCAGAATTCCAACTTCGGCAGGCAGCCGGAAACTCCAGAGATGAGAGGATGAGGCCAAACGCTGACAAGGTAAATGATCGGGATGTTAAACTCCGAGCATGAGGTGTTGGATCTGCCTATCAATGATCAGTCCTTCGCACTGTATCATGTTGGCAGTGGGTTACCCTTGCCGCTTCACTTTGCTGGTTGTTGATCACTTTGGAGAACATGGTTTTCGCATCAGGTCTGCCTTCAGTATGGTACGTCCTACTGCTTGGGTGACCATCCCTCCCTATGTCAAATGATAGTGTATGGAGACCACGTGAGAGGTAATTGTTCACATTTGTGTGATTTCAATGGTATACGATAGAGAAATATATTCAGTGCTGTTTTCCGTTTCTCTTTATTGGTTGTGCCTTATCACTCAAAATCGACATAATATCGTAAAATCGTGTGTGTGAATCATATTCACACATCTTCCTTTTCATCATTCATCGGTTTGAAATACAAGGAAATCATTAAACATAGCAAATAAGCACCTTTCACAAGAGAATCCATTCCCGAACAGGCATAATAAATATAGAACAAGCATACAAATAAATACTTTTATTATACTGATGACACTTTCATGCGTATTCCTTGTCTGTTTCCGAATTGATTAGTCATGAGAATTCCAGATCACTCTGTCTTGAGTTTTACATGCGAATATTGTTCCTTGAGAGTCTTGAGATTTTGCCAGGCGGGGAAATTCTCTTCAGTGTTATGTCAGTCACTCAGAGGCGCTCAGATTGGCCAGTCAGACGTCGAACCTTGCTGGTCTGTCTGGCACGGTTGAACTGCAGCGGTTACAACATTTAAGTCACAACTGTACATAGTAAACTTGAACATTTTTTGAAGGTGGTGAATTCGCAATATTCGCACTCGCATTGTTGTATCATTGCAGTCTTGTCTTGCAAGATTGCGGTTTCAAAACGAGTCATTGACTTTTTACTACTACAGTGTTTAGATCCCAAGTGCAACTCAACCTGACAAGATTCGAATTGAGTGTACATCCGTTTCACTTTACGATATATATAAAATATACTTGAGAATTTTATTAGTTGTAAAAAGAGACAACACTGCACTTATTCGTGGTTGTTTTGTTGGTGGGTGCAAGTAAACAGAATTTGAGATAACGGGTTTTTGGTTAGCACAGAAGGCAAACACGCACGGTGCAAACAATTGTTTAGTCATATGGACCTTAGAGATTCTGTAACTGAACGGTTTCTTAATTTTAAACGGTGAAAGCAACGTTTCCAGTGTAGGACAAAAAAAATCTTATACTTTAGCTGAAGTTTTAAGGATAATCTGTACCTGACCTGGAGGAACTAAGAAAGTCTGGAGAATTTTAACTTTGAGAGTAAGAAATTGTGAAGGCTCATATTGACATTTCAAGATCATCTGGCAAAATCTCACTGTCCGAATAATAAATTGTTGGTCACGTTCATAGTAGTAAATTTTGATAGTCTCATATCACGACTCACGAGACCGGACGATTTTGAAGATAAACGATAAAGTGTATTTGGATCGAGAGTTCTGTGAGTTACTTCATAATAAAACTACTGCAGATACACTGGAGTGTCACGCTGTTCTAGAGAGGCAATCCAGAAATGTTGTGCCTTGTCCAGGGATTCACAAATAAAGGAAGTGGAAATAATAGCAAGTCTCGTAAAACGAAGAAGGAGAAACAGAACAACCAGATCAATAGTTCATTACAGAGTCAAATGCTAATAAAGAATTCTACTTCTACTTTTTCTGGTTCAGGGATTTCTACTGCTGCTGGTACTTGTTCCAACCATACAACTGTTACGACTTGGTAAATTTTTTTTATCTGATTTTCAAAATAAGGTTATGCATGGAAAAATGGATTTGTGCTTAGCATGCTGAAATCAGGGAATTTAAGGTCTTCGTACAATTCAGAACAATTTTTGAAGTTGAAGTATACTCTTGATTTGTAACATCTCATATCAAATTGGTAGTAGTGATGAAATACGGTCTTGTAGCATACCATAGCGTGACTATTCGCTAAGATGGCGTTGGATAAAATTAATCTTACGCTTCGTTCGAAAATTGACCCAGTTTCTCGTTAGTGTACCCAAGGGAAATATATTTGGTACAGAGTTTTAACACACAGTTTGTAATTATTAAAAATTAGGGTTGAGACTTGAGACATGGGATAATGAGAATTCAGAGAGCAACCCTCGAATTTGGGTCTCGTTGAACTTGAACTAATATTAAATATGAGAACACCATCGCCTTCGGGCATTTACAGAATTAGCGGGATTCGTGCAAGACCGAGTACTGAGAATCGGCATCTTCCGATGTTGGAATATTGGATCCTCTATTATCGAATATTATTCGTCCGAGAATTCGGCGTCTGTCTCATCATATTAGTACTTAAATTACTTTAATTCCAACAAATTCAAGATTACTCGGTCTAACTCTAATTTTGTTCATTTAGTATACTCTCGATCGTTAAACCTCTTTGATTACAAGAGTAGACAATTTTATGACATGTGCTTTTACCTGGAATTTGAGCCTGGAGGAAATCTGAGCAGAGTACGCAAATGTCAACCGTAGCTGGTTTCGGCAAAGAAGGTTCTCGACCTTACATTTCACTGAACCATGACCTGACGTGGCTTAGGTTGCCTCATTTCATTGTTCAGACATGCACTTACTGTAATTATGTACTTTACTTTAATCGTCGTACCGATGAGAGCAATTCGGTGTACATACGTGTACTCAACTTATTATTCTTGTGGAAAGATATATCTGACGGCAAAGCACTTCTCATCTAAAACTCAGATTAGGCTATGAAACATTCAGGAAATGTCCTCAAATGTCCATACGAAGGTTTCGTCCGCGCATCAAATTAATTTCTAAGTTGTTTTTGATGCTTTTGTGCTGACTTCAATAAAGTGTGCCTGGGCGGGCATGGTTGGACTTGGAATGGTCCATCGTAGCAATGAAAAAATTTTATTTGACGAAAAATCAGGACCAGGTCAGGACACTTGATGTAACTGATTGGGTCTTACTATTTTCACCTGAACGTAGTTTCCTCGCTAATTCTGAAATAGATTGGGTCATCGATTATGGTTTCCCAGCTTGAGAACAAAAGCGTAATTAATAACATGCCGGAATGCTTTTGCTATATTTCCCATTCATTGTTGTCGAGCACAAATTTTGCGGTTTGCTTGTCTTCATGTTTCGAACGGCACACGACTCAGAATATATTTTGTGCCACTTGTCTTTATTTCTCAAAAGCAGAAATTTTGGAGTGCATTGTGCTCTACTTCACTTTGTCCGGCAGGTGGTCTCCAGAATCCACTGAACTCTGAATTGTAGTTTGAACAACCACTCTGTCATCGACACACCCCCTGCGGGATTCAAACATTAGTCGCAGTCGCAGTGCGGATGTTTAAATTCAAGGAGCATCCTTTGATAAGACGTCGGCCATAAGTCAAATGCACACATAAAATTTGCCCATGATTGTGGTGGGCCAAGTTTTAGGAGTTCTAGCAATTGCTTTAAGGTCTTGTCCCATCAACTTTCTTTTTAATCATTCTAGAAGTTTAACGGACATGCAGATTATTACTTTCCGAGAACATGAAGTTGAACGAAGATGGGAAAATTGTTGATTCATATTGAAATATCAGTCCGTGATTTTCTATTTGAAGTAGAGAAAAGCTGACGCTGTTGCTGACGGCTCAATTAATTTCGCACGATTGCAACATTCGCTTCAGAACTCGACACAGAGCCGACAGAGCAAAGGAAGTCACTGTGCCATGTTATCAATTTTTTCCGATTACTTTCCGGCGAAATAGAAGATTTTCTGACTAGTGACCAAACTACCGGCAACCATTCACAGTGAGTGAACCGATCGAGTGTAGGAAGAAATTAAAAAAAAACATGCATTGTGAGAATTTACCAATCTGAACCACATACACAAGGTGGTACATAATCTTTGACAGACGACGAAAGGGGCTGCTAAAGAATTCAAGATGTACCAGCAGAGAATTAATTAAGAGTGCGTTACCACTCAAATTTGATGTTTTTGAAACGTAAGAGAGTCTATGAACACGCCTTCTTATGAATGTGCGAATGCATTTCCAAAACGGCACGGATTTAAAGAAATAAACAAACTAATTCAGAGTCTAACGTGACAGAGGGCATCCATGAAAGTCATCTTTTCTATGAGACTTCTGGAAATCCTGGTTGACTTCAAATTCTGCTGAGAAATATTTATAATCCACCCTGTAGTACGCCTACACACTCCGTCGCATTTGACTTCTACTAGTGCGTTTAACACGCATTCGAAAGAGAAACGCATGAACATGGCATATTTCGATAAATGTATTGTATTTGTCCAACTTTACTTAAAATGCAATACGCGATGTTTTTGATCCTTTTCGCTTCTGTTTTTCTGCATCCGCAATTTCTCCTAGAAAGTGAATGAGTTTTCCAAAGTTTTGTCTTTCGAAGAAGTTGTGAAAATAAAATGGAACGTGACGTGCCTTGCATGACATGACAGGGCGGTGTATGTTATGCGCTATTCGCTATCGCTACATGGTCCATATAATTTTCATGTGAAAGTTCTACCTCTTGAAGTCACTGACTTGTCTTCGGGATCTGTTAAAATACGGAAGCTAGGTTGAAGACTTTTTCGCATGTATTTTGCATGTTTTTCTACGTATATGGATTGCACAACAGAAACAGAACACATGGCAATGGCATCTCTTGACTTCGCCACGCACACGTGCGATTCTGTTTGTGCATCCATTCGCCTGAGACGAGAGCCCCAGCTGGACTCGTATATTTTTGGCGAGGAATCCAATTTGGGTCAAATTCATTCCAAGTTCCGCGAACTGGAAAATTGAATTTCTTTGATTTCTTTGAACTTTGAAGTTATTGGCTTCGCTTGTGTTGGTGTTGGTCATAAAGAGATGTCATGATGTCAAGCGTATTCACAGTTCAGATTGGATTTTGGAACGCGACTCCTTCGACTTGACTTTGATTGAATGGATTTATTTCTGATGGTATTGAATAAAATTAGCATTAAAATTTGAGTTCTTGAGATTCTTGACTGGTGTCAAGAAAGGGGATATCGTTAAAATTGCAATCATAGATTTCCATTTTCAATGCTTGCACATTGTGTATGGGAAATGTACAGTTCATGAATGAAAGGACAAGGCAAGAGTTGTTCCGCATTTTGTAAGAAATACTCTTCTCGAAGAAACTGTTTCCAGAAATTGTATCAAAATCTACGTTGGGATAGTTTTGGTAGTCAAATGTCAACAACATTTAAAGGGCTGTTGATCTGGACGAAACGCCCTTTCCAAGACGCACAAAATTGTACTTACCGATCAGTACATCCATTTTCCTGAATTGACGAGTTCCGGAAACTAAATGTGAACATTTTTTTTTATGTCCGATTACCGGTTTTTCAAAAAGTTGTCTCCAAAATCGCAATAAATGTTCACTTTCGCTTTTACAACTCCATAATATAGCAGTTGGATGAGCTGTTGTTTTAGCGTGAAACACCTTTTCCCAAGGGGATCTCTCTGAAAATCGCAATCATCGCTGAGTTATGGTTCTGATGAACCTAACTGTCATTCCGATACCGGATACCCTTTTCTCAAGAGGGTCGCCTCCAAAAAATGGCAATCTTTTTTCATAGGAAGGCACGGAAAAGTTCTTGGCAAGGAAAATGACATTGAGACATGTAGATTGAAGCACTGCATCTTCAGACGATAACGATACACCCTTTTCCCAAGATGGTGTCTTCAAAAAGTGCATCGTAGTGCACTTTCAATGGAAGTAGAGTTCGAGGAACTACTTAGACAGACTCATGATTCTTTTAGATTGAAGGTCCAGTCTTGATGAGAATTCAGTTTTCTTTTTCTTGGTCTCCGTTTGCTTCTCAGATGCGAGGATGTGATTCACATACAAGATAATAGAATATGTGTGTATTTCCTCTATGTGAATGCCCTCAGGTTTTAACCGGTTAGTCTCGTGCCGCTCTCCTTTTTTGCAAAGTCTTGAGTCTCTTGAGTCCTGGGAATTTCTGTCCTACCTAATGGTTAGTAAGTGAAGTGGAGGCGGTGTGGGTGACTGAAATCGATAAGACGAAGACGTTGTTGAAGCTGGAGCTGGGCCACCGGGAACGAAACGTAGACGAAAGATGTGATTTCATGACCTAAGTTTCTGACGTGTTTTATTTACAAGAATTCTTCCGGGAGAATCTGGATCACAAAGTTGATGGCTCTGTTAAGTTCTTGGAAAAACTTCAAAATTTTTGCTTCCTTATTGTCTGACGGGCTCTGTCAGTTCAATCTTCCTTATCATAATTAACACATTCTTGGAAAGTGTAGTTTGTAGGGAGTAGGGCTCAAAAGATGTTTCCCAGTGTGAGTCTTATGGAATATGAAATGGGTTGGGATCTCAAATGAATTGAATTCTATGAGTTGAGGGTTGGGCAAATCTCTTACAATCTTGTGCACTGTACAAGTCAAACTGTCGAGTAGAGACGATCAGTGCACAAAATATCATTATAAAGGAAAATACATATTTGGGACCGTGTGTGTATAGTATAATTTAAAATGTAAGATGTACGAGTATTGTTTGCACAAAACTTAATTAATTGGCATGTGTGGGTCCTCTGTTTTATTTCACGTGAATTTGGTTGGCAAGAAATGAATGAATTTAGATCCCCGGAGAATGGAACATCGGTTGTTGTGTTCATTTCATTACTTTCTATTTTTAATTTCACGAGAATCTTTAAATTTTTACGCATTTTCCTCATTCCGCGGAGTGATCTGTTGTTAGTTTCATAGAACGCCAGCGTATTCTTCTTGCGAAATACGTACAACCGTCTCTTTTTTCTGAGAAGAAATGAAGATTACTATGCATTGACACCATTTTAAATAGCTACTTGTATAAATTACGAATAATCACGAGAACCGTGGAGTGGAAAGACAGGAAAATTGTAAGTGGCTTTAGATGTGATGCCGTCGTTGCGTTGTAATTTGCAGTGCGGATTTACATTTGCATTTGAGTTGGCGGAATTCGTTTGTGTTCAAATAAGGGATAAGTACGATGATTATTCACCAAATGTAAACACTCTCGTTATTTTTAGACTTTATTACCTGGAAGGCATGTAATAGGACGTCACGTAACATAATGCTGATTGGATCCATCTGTCGGCTCTCTAATGGGATGTAAACTCGGGTTACTTTAACTCTCTTTTCACTGGAATTGTTCTATGATCGTAAAAAATACTATGCCCCTTGGGTTAAGCAATATATACTGGAATAATTTAGCTTAAGTTGCTGCAATTTGTCCTGGCTATCATTTTTCCAAAAATTTGAGTAATTGCTTTAGACCTTAGGGTATTAATTTGGTTTTCATTATATCTTTGGAGTGAGTAAGCTGCTCTTAACACTGAAATAAATTTAGCTTCGAGGTTAGAAAACGCTCTTCCACGTCCGAGAATCTTATTTGACCCGGATTTGTTTTTACAAAATAATATGGAAGACAGAAGGTTGTAAAACTTCGTAATTTAAACTCGAGGATATTTCATCAGTATCGTCTTGTCATGAAATAATCAAATTCTGCCCCACGGGGTTGTGGGTTGGAACGTAAATATTATGCAAGGACGAATGGGTTGTAAAATGGAAGGTAAAAATGGCACAAAACCTCAAGACTTTCCATTTTCCCTTCATTTTGACGCTTCATTCCATCTGCATGGTTTAGAAAATAAATTGAACGGCTCGGCTCTGTTGGGTTTTATAGTTTGACACGTGTGGAAATTTTCAAAATTCTCGTATCCGTTTTTTGTGATCTTTCATATGAATTTTTTATAAGGCGAGATGTTGAATTATTTTATCAGCTCATACGCTTGGAGATTTACCACTTCCTTGAACTTCAGGATATACTGTAGAACGAATAGAGAAACACAAGCAGAAGAAAGTAATCCCATAAAATATTTGTTCGGAACACGAGAGGCTAAATTGTGTGACTCTTACGCAGGATGTGTTCATCAACATATTTGTCTGTACACTGTACCCCTTGGATGGAGAAATGCACATTTAGTTAGCGCTCGATTAATTTTTTGGAAATTGACCTCGCCACGTTTTTTTAAAAAATTAAAAGTTGTTCTTGTTGTCGACCTGGCAGCACAGAAATTTTCGAGTTCTAATTTCGTTTTCGGACAACCAAGTATAATGCGGGTACCTAATGTACTTTGACTAGTGAAATCACAATTCTTAATACATTATATAGAGGCAGAGTGATAGAAGTCCATGTGGGCGTTAGTTTTATGTAGATTTTTAGCAACAGCAACTGTAAGGAAATGTCACTTAGCTCATTAATTAGGGGTTTCGTTTCGGAAACGTATCCGTGACTTCATATCTCCCGAAGGTATTATGAACATTTTAAGTCAACTTTCCTTTGTTTATGGGTACTCAGTGGAAACGTCGTTAGCGTTTCCAAGCGGAAGTGGAACCGGACTCAATCACACAACACATAAGATGTGTCCTAAAAACGTGTTCACAGAAGTTCTGAATTTTGCATGCAAATTGCAATTGCGCCTGTTCATTTCTTAAAGTTGGGCACTAATTTGACTTGCGGATTCAGACTGAACTCAGGTGAATCACCACTGCAGCGAATTTGTTTGAGGCTTCTTCTTGGGAATTGGTTCCGTTAGCTTATGTACAATATGTTAGTTCGGACATATTTTAGTTCACCGTTTATGCTTTGATTTCTACGGCTATATGATTTTCGCACTACGTACCTTAGTCCCGATGCTCCACGAAAGAAAGGCGCGTAACATTTCACTTTTGTGTGGAATCCGTAATACGTACAACAAGGATATGAATCATTCTGGTTTGACTGGAGAGTTAGGAATAGTTCTGGTTTCGTAACCGGTAGCGATTCTTGCGAAATTCTAGAATTCTCCGAAATGGCAATGTAATAATCTGTAGTTTAGTTTCTGGCCCGGAATAGGATCTTTGAAGCTGATTCTTCGTCTGTGTTTGTCATGTTGCCAAATAAAGATAGGATTTTCTAAGGATTTTATGAAATATTTGTCGCTAACCCGCAGTGCGGGCTCGAC